>MEHQ01002323.1:883503-932017 GCA_008828725.1 Saccharina japonica
CCCGCCCCCCCGCCGCCCCTTCCCCTTGTCGCCAACCTTAGCGCCATCTACCGCGTGGCGTAGCTAGCTCCTCTCCGCCTCGTCCCTGTGCCACCTCGACATGAAACTGTCCCCCGCTTCGACGACTCCCCGGCACCACTTCCCACCCTTCTCAGCCTCCGTGGGCCACAGCACCGTCTTTCCTCGGAACACCAAAGGGGAGCTGTCCGTGGATCCCTCGGTGGCCCGAAACGCCTTGAGGTCGTCTGGCAGACATTGAACGCAGTTATTTTTCTGGTTGACCTGGTCCCGGACTGTCCCCACCAGCCATCTTCCCGAGCATCACCAAGTGAGTAAGCCGATCATTGTTCGTCCACTGCATGGCCTCCGTGAAGAGGAGAGGAGACGCCTTTTGTGGATGGTCGTCTCGACGCTCTCGCATTTCTCCTTCTTGAGGGGTCTCGGCGTACGACATGAGTGGTCGGTGCTTTCTCAGCGCTGGAAGCCAATGATCCGTAGGAATAATTGGTGTGTTCGGAGCTTTGCGAAGTTGCTTCTGGCCGGGGGTCCATGTGACACATACGTACAGCAGGGTCTCCACCACTCCGGTTTTTAGCATGCGCACCTTCAGGGTGAATGGAGAGGTCGCCACGTCGTACAGCTTTTGCTTGAAATGTTTGTAGCATGCCCATCCGAGGCGGATCCGTCGTTTGAACTTCGGCATGATGTCGCTGCTTGCGTTGACAAGACCGCCCAGATACAAAAACTTAATTGCCTGCCTATAATTGTGCCGTGCTGCTTCGATGGCAAGAAGTGAGGTTCGGGGTGCCTGGTTCAGTGCCTATAGTAGCATTGTCCCCGTGTCCGTCTCAGGTATCGTGATACTTTTGCTTCGAAAACGGTCACAATGATGGTTACCATCTGCGCAAGGCCCTCCGCCGACTTGAACACGATGCATGCATCGTCGGCGTACAGCATACCCCAAACGGCCCTTCGTACGCAAGCTATTGACTGAGCGTTTACCCTCACCCCGTTCTCGAGGTGAACCAAGTATCTTAACATGTCTGGGTCCTCGCTGAAGCGCACCAGCCCGGGGTGTATCGCACCGGCGAAAAATACAATGAAAGTAAGCGGTGACAGCAGACGTCTTTGCCGGAGCCCCTGAGTGACGTCAAACCATTCCGAGCGCTAACCATCACCCGTACGCTCGCGAGCTCACATGCCTTCGTGGAACTAGCGGCTAACAACTAACAACTAGCATCTTCTCTGGCATGCCGAAGCGCGCGAGCACAACCCACAAACGCCTTCGGTCGATTGAGTCATATGCTTTCTGGAGGTCAATGAAGCACAAGTACACCAGGGTTTTCCTAGCTCGCCCGAGTTTTTGCAGTCGAGGCACGACGAGCAGCATGTCGACTATTGATCGTGCTGGGCGAAAGCCGCACTGTTCGTCGGGGAGTTTTCCTCCAGTCCCGCAGTAGTTGCTGAGGCGGGACGCGATAATTCTCAGCAATACGTTGCCTGAACGGGCAACAAGCGAAACCCCTCTATAGTTGTTGCAATCAGAGCGATCCTTCTTTTCAGGAAGGACGTTCTTGACGGTCGTATATTTGCATTGCTGGGGCCCATCTCTCGTCCTCCACATGCTGACAAAAAAATTGTGGAAGCACGGGATGAATTCAGGTGGTCGAGTTTCGGTTACTCGGCCGGAAAGGAGTCTGGTCCCACCGCTTTCCAATTCGGCATACCCCGGATGTTCACTCCCATCACCTCATCCATGGTTGGTTCCTGTCCAAGTGGTGGTGTGGACAATCGATTTGGGCATACTGTGTACAACAATAACTACTACCAGCACTGCACTGCTGTTCGCAAAAAAAGTTGTCTTGCATGTGTGTGTGGTAAATACTTGAACCAGTTCGTTGTTGTGCCGATCCCAACTTTCATACGCATAATTCTTCGGGTGTATCTTGCTTCGTAGTTCTTGCGATCAGTACTATTTATACTACTACTCCAGAACTACTGTAACTTCTGGTACTTACTTTCTTTGAGACCTTGCTTCGAACCGCATGGCTTTATAGACGAAAGGATCTCGACGTGTCCGATCGCTGAACCTAGAACCCCGGCTCGGTGCATGCAGCCTGCGCTGCTACTGGCGTTGCAGTCTCTGCTACCTCAGCTAGTGCTACGACAACTGCTGGCGCTCTATTCCAAGCTGAGATCCATCGGACCCTTCTCTTAGGATTATCTATTCGTGCCAGCTGTCGGGCAAAGTGCAGTCTTCGGTTCGAAGAGCGGACGCGCCAAGTTTCTACGGTACCACGTTGCCAGGCTATACTGTCGTGTGGAACCAGCAAGAAGTGAGTAAACATCGTGTATAGCGAGAGTGTCTGGCCGTGCTTGCCCCTGCAAGGTGTCCTTAAGGGCGGTGTTGCATAGACAGCTGGATCAGGAAGACATCGTCCTATTCCTTCCTCCTTGTTGTAGCCGATCGGTCTGACACACGCCTCATCCCCGCTGAATCGTTCGTGATGCATTGTTTATGGTTCAAGCAGACCTTCTTGGATAGAAGGGAAAGAACCAGGGATACATGCTTGTTAGGGACGCACGCGCAAGCGTTTCTATTATGGAAGAAATGTTCAAAGTGAGATTCGAACCCGTGTCGGGGGGTCGCTTTTCAAGTCCGATCTTTTCAACCGATCAGAGCCACAAGGCCGAGTAATCACCATATCTCCACCCATGCAGTCTTGCGAAGTTTTTAAGCTTCGTTGCCTTTGCGATACACACCGCCATGGGCATGTTTGCTACTCTGTGCGACAACAAGAAAAAAACAAAAAAACGTATTTTCCAATTTTGAGTGAGGTACAAAAATAAGCCACCCGCCCTATTGGCGTAAACGCGGTGGTGAAAACGGGGGTATATAGTGTATACCCCCCCCCCTAACCGTAGCACAGCAGTCGCAACTACGGGTTAAAGTGGTACTTTCACTGGTATATTTGTTTTTAGCACTACAGTATATAGCGTATTGGAATGATGGTCGGGTTGGTTCGCGCTAATAATCTTCTTCGAAGTCGTGTTTCGGGTGAGACATTGAGCTCCTCCTCATAACAGCCGATTTTCCAAATTGAGAATTGGCTTTCCGATGAGAACGATAATCGATTTTAGTGTTTGTTGTTTGTTAAGAGTTGTATTTCGCTCACAATCAAACATCTATCCTAGAATATACCAGGTATCTTCCTCGAGGGTAGGTGTCGATCCACAAGAAAATAAATCGAAATGAGCCTTGACAGGCTCGCAAAACAGAGGACATAAGGGAATTGGTATTTAGGGGCGAGGAGGTAAATTTCGCCCACAAATCCCGATTTTCGTGGATCTTCGATATCTTGAGACTGCTGATGCCGATTATGTTTTTTGTTTTGTCATCGACGGCTGTCACAAATGGCAACAGTCTACAGTGCAAATTTTGACTGGGAGGGAGGTACATCTTTTACAATACAACCCCCAATATGTTCAATTACCAGGTATCATTCTCATCGCAAAGGCAATTCTCATATAGGAAAATCGGCTGTTTCATACTGGTAATGAGGAACACCATCCGTACTCCGTGGCATTGATCTCTCCCTTCAATGCACCCGTCTGAGACAATGTGCACCGGGTAGACGAAAATAAGTCACCACGTAGTAGACTGTAAACCAGCCAAACAGTTCCCAGACATCACCCCCGTCAAGTTGGGAACAGGTTTGCGAAAACAATATTAGAACAATCCAGGTATTCGCTTTTGCGTGTCCATCTACCGGTACAATACGTCACGTCGCGCATTTAGCGGGGGGTTTTTTTCTTGTGCACGTCGTACGTATGAATATCGTAGCGATGATTTATTTGTTGCAATTACGTCAGCTTGTGAGCTCAACCGGAACAAAGTTCGATGTTCAGCTTTGGGATTTGAGTGACAACGTTGGACGCGTTTTGTTCTGCAATTCTTCATCAAGGGTCTAGCCCGGTGACTTCCCCTACTACAGCAGTAGCACCCAAGGTCAAAGCTCAATCCTTCTCGAGTATAGTATATCTGTTTCGTGGTTTTTGTGACCACAGAGCTTGAATATTCGACGCGAGTCGACGAGGGCAGAAAGTGCTGAAACCTTCTCACGACAAAAAATGCAAGGCACGTATTCGTACCGTAGTGGGGAGGGAGGTACTGTAGGAGAAGAGCCTACTTAGTGACCCCAGATCTGAGTTACGACTTAATCAAGAGGGAGAGAGAAAAGAAGGGCGAAGAAAATAAATGGGATGGAAAAAAAAAGAAGAAAAAAAAGAGCTTGCATCTCTCTAGGATGGGGAATCGGCATGGACAGAGTGGGTGTGCTGGATGTCGACGGGTAGAAAGAACGGTTTAACGCGAAGAACACACAGACTACTGGGAAAACGAACCCACACTACAGTACGAGGTAACTCCTAGCAGTTTGTCCCTAAAGACGTGGGGTGCAGTTCTAAAGGAATTACATAGTAATTGTGGTTATTTATTATCCTTGCCATCCGACTGTCACTATTAATACTACGTGTAGCATGTCATCAGCTTCAACATTGACCACTCATTAGCACTCCGAAAGAAGACAGCGTTCTGCGCACGGCAACCAAGTTCTCCCGCCTTGAAGGGGGGGGGCATCTGACCGAGGTATATACCGTGTACCAAGATGCACACATGCACACATGCACACATGCACACATGTTTGTTCATTGTATTCCCGGTAAGGGTGGTATCGAATACCAGGTTGTGAACGCGTCGTGCGCGGTGCGATTTGTCTGGGGTTTTTGTGTGGCAGGAGTTTTTTTGACGGCGCAGTCGAGAGAATGTTCCCCTGTTGGGCGAGCGTCGAGGGTGCTCTCCTTGTGCTCGTTTTGACTCGGTGTTTACTCTCGGCAGTGCGGCGCATCGCCGACAAGTGTCAATACACCACGCGATACGCAGAGAAACGTACAGCAACGCAGAGCGACGCAGTGTGTGTGCGCAAAATCTTGCGAGCAAAGGGCCAGCGCGAGAAAAACGATTAGATGTATATAATACGACTTGACTACAAAGCACAGCAGTGAAACAAAAAACTGTCGAGATGAAACTAGTGCAAGCGAGCAAAAGGGGGCAAGCGGACACTGGTGGCTACCATGACGCAAGCTATACTATTCATATTAATACGGCAGGGATGCGCACCTATTAAACTCCTTTGGGACGGACCCCTTTTAAAGGATATAACGGATATAACGGATACAAGGGATATAAAAGATATAAAGGACATAAGGGATAAGGGTATACGGGATATAAAGGACATAAGGGATATACGGGATATAAGGGATATATGGGATGTAAGGGATATAAGGGATATACGGGATAGAGGGGATATAAGAGATATAAAGGACATAACGGATATAAGGGATATTAGGGATATAATGGATATAAGGGGTATAAAGGACATAAGGGATATAAAGGACATAAGGGATATAAAGGACATAAGGGATATAAAGGACCTAAGGGATACAGTATAAGGGATATTAGGGATAGCGACTAAAACAATGATAAAAAAAAAATGTTTGGTTTATCAACCGTTTACGAGCAGCGCGTACGACTCCTTGCATCGTAACCCGGACACCAATTTGTTCCATCCCCCAATCACGCAGAGCTGTGATCGACAACTTTGATTTGTCAATTTTGTTTATCTGAAGTCACAAGAGGACTGATCCTTTTTTTTCTTAGGGTCCTCCCTTGAGGATGTGTGTACAAACAGTACCCCCCGGCCCAAAAAACAAAAAAAAGTGAGGAATAATCGTACGCTCAATCCGATGAAGAAGAGTCCGATGTGGCTACGAACACGTAGGCATATATAACGGAGGGTCATCGTAAATAGGACCCAACCTTTTTAGTAAAAATTGATAAATATGTACGAAGCAGTTTTTTTTTTGTGTGTGCCGTCGGTCCCTATTTACTAGTGTTTACTATGGTCCCTAGTCATAGCGAAATACTGCTGTAGTAACATTTCGTCGTCGCTTTAGTTCGTATATGGTTTAGGATTAATGAAGCCTCTCTGCTGCGATCGCCCGGCGACTCTCACCCAGCGCTACTACCCCCGCGTTGATTCGATGGCAATCAACGCGGCACCTCGTCGCGCAGAGAGTACCCACCCCGGTAAAATAAACGCAATACACAACTGGGATTCCCCAAGACATAAATATTGGGTAGTTCTTGAGTTAGGGAGCCCCGTTAGTCACGTCACAGGCCTTTGGGCCTGAAGTACCCCCCCCCCATCCTACCGTAGCAAGTGGCCAACCCGAAAAAAGAAAGGTTGATCCTTGCCATTTTTTTTTTTGCGATTTGACACGCTGCACATGGACCAATGGCAAACATCAAAATATCTATTTGTAAACGTTTTTATAAAAACATGATTAATAGTAATAACAATAACAACAACAATAACAGCAACAACAACGATAACAACAACAATTAATTATGCAGAAGGCTTTTCTTCTTTTTTCGTGGTTTTTTTCTTTCAGGGTGTTTCTGAGTGATCACTGTTGAAGTTCATTCGTGCTACTCGTACACATTGTCGGATGGCAAGGCTGATAATAATAATAGTAATGAATGGTGATTAATTCGAAGCTGTCATCCAATGCAAGCAAGCCCGCCCCACAAGTGGTTCTCAGCAGGGTGCAACGTCACCTTTCGTGCGACTCGCCCAACACCTCACGACGCTTTCGCAAAGCTTGGTGCAAGCAATGCCTGCCTTATTCGGTGAAAACCCGACGTGCTCCGTCCCGGCATTGTAGAGATGCGAGGGGGCATATATATATAGATATAGGTCATACGACTACGGCCGTGCACGATATGAGTACACGCCACCCGTAGCATGGTAAATCTGGTTCACAGAAAATACGTCATCAGCCCTACAGCAGAAGGTATATAGATGCTTGATGGAATATGGAATATGGAATATGGAATGGAACGAAAAAGTGGAATGGAAAATGGGAAGAAATAGTATACCAGGTATTATTTGCTGGTCTGGCGAGACCGGGTATTTGAAAGGTTCGAGAACGAACTCCATGGGGTACTACCTGTAGTAGAGATGATACGGCTTTGCAGCAATCAATCGTTGAAGCTTGATGAAAGTCACCCCCAAGTTCTTGATCGTTGACGTTAACCCATTCAGAACTGAAAAAATGTATCCCACACTAATTCCAAGTAGTTTGTCCCCAAAAACGGGGGATCGGTTCTTTAAAGAACCGGTCCCCCGTACACTAATTCCAAGTAGTTTGTCCCCAAAAACGGGGGATCGGTTCTTTAAAGAACCGGTCCCCCATTTTTGGGGACAAAAAATAACCGGTCCCCCGTTTTTGGGGACAAACTACTTGGAATTAGTGTGGGATTCTTAAGGGGGCCCTTAAGAACCCGTCCCCCGTTTTTGGGGACAAAAAATAACCGGTCCCCCGTTTTTGGAGACAACCTACTTGGAATTAGTGTGGGATTCTTAAGGGGGCCCTTAAGAACCCGTCCCTCGTTTTTGGGGACAAACTACTTGGAATTAGTGTGGGATTCTTAAGGGGCCCCTTAAGAACCGGTCCCTCGTTTTTGGGGACAAACTACTTGGAATTAGTGTGGGATAATATTTTCAGTTCTGAAAGGGTTAAGGGGGAATAAACTGCCGAACTGCTGCATCAAGTGCATCAAGTGCGTCAATTCAACCGTGACCAGCACGTACGTACCACGTGGCGGCCATCAGTCACGCACGAAACGCCACAGGCTCGCCATTTATCTGACGCACTGCGCGTTGAAGTTTTTGTAGGCGTATTCTTACGAGCGAATTCGAGTTTCTGATTTACGTTACGTTGAAGGGTTGGTTGTTTGGTGGAAGCAGTGTTAATAGTAGTACTTGGTTTTTGAAAGGAATGTCACGACCGCCGAACTCTCTACGATCAAATTGTCTTTGTTGGAAACCTTCCACCACTCGCACACAAGTTGACGACAGTTCGTACAAATATCCTTCGTACAGCGCGAGTGCATAAATAAAACGGCAGCTATTATTATTGTTGTAAGGCTTAGATTGGGTAGGCAATTGGTTAACCTTTTACCAGAAGCCCACGGATAAGGCTTAGATTCAAAGATGTAGGGAGACATGTCAAGCAAGGCAAAACATGCGCTGTCAAGGGTGTACGCAGGGCCGAAGTGTTCCACACTAAAACCTAGTAGTTTGGTGTCAGTCACGGGCGTGTCAAGGCAAGTTTGCTGTCTGTCAAGGGTTGAAAGTCCTGTCTCCCGACATATTTGCTTAGATTGGGTAGGTAATTGGTTAACCTTTTACCAGTAGCCCACGGATAAGGCTTAGATTGGGTAGTAGGTAATTGGATAACCTTTTCCCAGCAGCCCAACGGACCAAGTAAGGTCTTGACACTTATACTACACCACCAGGTATGTTTTTTTTTCAGGATTCGTGGAAACGGGGGAGTCACCAGTCTGCGCCGGGCGTGGCAAATAGTGCGACTCGACGCTCTATGTATGTGCGGTATTCGCGCCTCTTCTGCGACAACCTCTGGGACAAAACTCAGAACCGCTTATGTACCAGGGGCACGTTAGTTAGAAGGATGCTCGTGGCTGAAGTGTAGTCCAAGAGGGGGTTTTGAGGCATGCTAATGATACTTAAGGCAGGGTTGCACCTGCAACTTTCCTGAAAAGCTCCGCGCTTGAGGAGCTCTGTACTATTAGTAAGCCGCCCAAAAACGCGGCTTGAAGGAAACGTGTACCAATCTGTCCCTAAATATAATCAACGTTTAGATTACGTCTTAATATAAAAACGAGGCTTATATTTAAGGACATAGTGAGTTATCCCACGGCCTACTCGTACGGTATAGGTTTACATCGATATATATGTGTCTATGGCAACCACTCGCTGGTTTTCATCATGACGTAACTAAAAGTACTCACATAAAGGAAACCATTGTCGTAACGGATGGCCTTCAAAAGCTTAGTCTGTTAAAATACGACGTAAATCTAGTAGATGATTAGAAACAAAAACTCCAAACAAATTCCAAATTGCACGGTCCCCCACCAATTTGCCGAAGGAAAAAGACTCACCATGTCTTATTGGGTATACAGTTTCTCAGTTGATAAGGCCCGACCGGTCGCCCCGGTGGTCTAACAGGTAACCACGAAGCCTGTTGCAGTAGATTGGAGGTCGGGGGTTCGAGTCTCCGTGTGGAGATTTTTATTCTCAAATGACACCAACTGTCGAGAGCGCATATTATAGCGTGGGTGAGCACAATTCGACGAGAGTTGACGAGGGGAGAAAATGCTGAAATCTCCTCGCGATAATAATGCAAGGCAAGAACCGTAGTGGGGGAGGAGGGAGAAGAGCCTACTTTGTGACCCCGGATCTGAGTTACGACTATTCATAGGAAGGAGAGAGAAAGGAAGGGCGAAGATAACAAATGGGATGGAAAAAAACAAAAACAATCACAAATATTTGCCTTGGAAGGCAAAAAAGTGATAAATATCTCCTATCGTAGCCTATATCTTCCATTAACGACACTTGAAGTAAGCAACCGACGCATGCTGCGGTAAAGGAGCACCATGTATGTTTTTGCCTTCTGAGGGTGGTATGGTCACTTGAGGAGCTCTATACCTGCAGCAGCCTGCACACTGATTTTGGAGGGAAATGAAGCCGCAAACGGCAAACGGATGAACAATCGCATGACCTGAGTATGAAATGAGCAATAAGGCAACACAAAAACGAAAACACCGACGAATATGGGTTAAGGAGCCCCGTCGATCAAAAACAAAATAATCCAAAAAGTGCTAACTCTATCGTAGCACGCTTAAACCCAACAGGCGGGTACTGCTGTAGTTTCCTTTTATTTAACGAGCAGGGCTCCTTGTTATGGACAGGGAAGCTCATGCCAAGGCGAGCAACAACAAGATCACGGCAAACGAGCTATTCGCCACATTTCACGACGCCTGGTGGCGACCCTGGAAGAGAGAGTTCCGACGCCTTGACCAACCGTGGGGAGCCCAGTTCCCTGTCCTGATTCGCGGTCACTATCGTACCCACTACAGCAGTACCTCATTGTCCGGTCGTTCGCGAGCGATCCTCTTCGTCATGGGAGCGAGGTCCTTTCTACGCCATGCGACTCCTATGCACGTGCGAACCAGAGGCGATTTCGACAAGGAAACTACCCACAGCACTTCCCATGTCCTGGGTAACAAGCGCCGCTTGACGCGCCAACAAGCGTAAAAAACGGGCGATGCGCTGGCGGCAACGAAAAGGTTCGACGTTATTGCTACTCGTACCGAGTCGAAGATTTCCCCCTGCAGGACGCTCGAGCATGCCTAGCGTCATGCATCACTACCGTCATGTCAGGCTCAAATGGGCCGGCGGCGACACAGGCACGAGTGCCGCGGGTAGTGCGATCCCCGCATTGAGCCCAGGCGCACTTCACGGTTGGGTGTAGGGCCCCCATCCCTCGCAAAAGCGGACACCACCATCGGCAGGAACAATCCCCACAAGACCGGCGCTAGCCACGAAAGATGTGCCTGGTGGTACTTTTTGGCCAAAACATTTCTAACTGACAAAGGGTTCTTAACCATTTTAGAACTGCAGTTCCGTTTTGGGAACAAAACCACTCAAATTCCAAGTAACTTGTCCTGAAAACGGGACTGCAGCCCTAAAATGTCTCCTTAACTCATAAACTCCCCAGTACCTTTTGGGATGCTATTCATGTTTCATGCACAACCTTTTTTTGGGTTGTATAACCAAGGCCGCGATATTATTCACCTTGGTTTTCGAATTTGTCTGTTTTTTTTTTTGGGGGGGGGTGAGATACAGAGCTCCTATACTATGATCAAGTGAGAATCCTCAGAACCATTATTACGGGTGGGCTAATGTAGTAAATAGGACCTACGGTACACACAAAAACCTATATATTTACCTCTTTTTACTAACCATATTTGGTCCTGTTTACTATGGCCCTCCGTAATAGGAGCCGCCCCTGTAAGGGCAAATAGCACGCGTCACAACGACAGTAGTAGTAGTGCTGTTCATGGCGCCTACCGCGGCATTCGACCCATCGGTGAACACCTTGCATGGCAGTATTGGAGAAAACCTTCAAATAAAGGCGACTTTATTGGCGGCAGCAGGCATACCAATGTGGGCGGAAACATGAGGACCATTTAAACATTATTGTGAATATCAATCGGTCCTTATATTTTTTCGCCCAGGGTGGTATGGAACAAACCCCCTCTGTTGATGGTGCCACTCACGGAGGACGGCAAAAAAAAAAACGGAACTGAGGGAGCGTGTAGAGCCCCTCTCGTCCTCATGCGGAGGGCTTGAAGCCTACGGCATCCTCCCACGGGTGGCCGGGACCCTCCCCCCTTGCCCAATGAAGGCGAAAAAATAATCCTCATGCGAAAGGCCTGGTTCGTACCTGCAGTCTGCCTGATAAGCAGCATGTTCATGTAAAATACGGAGGTAGGATTCACGCACGAGTATTGTAGGAGAGTTTGGTACTGGAAATAGGAGCATTCTATTGGATGGAGATGTTAAGGTGGGGTGTTGTCAGTTGTCAGACTGTCAGTCACCCCCGGTGGAGACATGGCTGGGACGGTAGGTTTGGTTCTGGATCTATTCCGATGAGATACGCCCGCGGTAACATTAAAAAGATAATGTGCATTCTAACAACTTCTCCTTTATAACTAGATTTATACCACTCTGACCCGAAATATAAGGACAATTTAAATGAAACGTTAGTATACAAACGGTTCTTATATTTCGGTTCAGAGCGGTATGTTTTTCTTTTGGTTCTTCTACCTTGGTTCTTTGCTCGACATCTCCGCCTGACCCCGCTTTCATGGTCTGATGCTACGGCCCTCGTGAGCCTGGCCACCCCAGCACTAGGTTAGGGTGCTCCATTTTCGTGGAGACATTGGCCAGTCTCTATAGCAAACCCCACGAGGTGTCGACAACCTCTCAATTAGGTGCGCCTAATGGTGTGCTACATTGTTCGATGCCTCTACCAGGATGGTTTTACGCCCACATTGTTGTGCAAGCGGGGGGGGGTCCCGACCATCTGTGCCCCCGAAACAGCAAATGACGGCTGTACCCTGCAAGGGTGGAATACACCTATCCATTAATAGAAGATCACATACTTTTATAGACTACTTCGAATGTGTAGAACTACTACTGGGGGTGAGATAATCAACTAATTGTTGCGTTTTAGGAAATAATATATCACAGTGAAAAATACAGTGGAGGTGAAATAGAGAATCCATTGGGGTTTTTTTACGAAACGATATCGAGCTTTCCGTTGTCACCATGAAGCTGTGGTGCGTAGCGAGCTGGACACTCCCGAGGTTGAGCAGCGGTACATTTCCTCACGATCGGCCAAGTGTACGTGCGTTCATGGCAGAACGAAAAAATGTCGGGGGGGGCGGACCCAGGATTGAGGGACGGTGACCGAAAAATATTGGCTCCCACCTTAGGCGGAATTAAACTACAGGGCGAGGCAAGCAAACCCGAACCTATTATAATAGTACCAATACCAACTTGCCATTTTGTTTGCAATGGCGTCGTCTTGGCTCAGGATGCACCCTGTCATAATGCACAGCAGTATCATTCACAGTGTGGGAAGGAGGGAGGGGCTGCATGGGCTGACCCTTATCCGAGTTCTTGCGCATCGCCCAATGTAGCTGCTGCTTCTTCTTCTGCCGCTTTCTTGCGCAATATGGATGACTCTTGGCTCGTTTTTTTGCTCTGTCGGCACCGAGTCTCTTTACAGTCATGCTACCGAAACTTGCCTGTTGCCACGACCACGTGGGATTCTTTCTGCGCTCAACTACACATCACCCTGATGTTGGTTGCTCAGGTTCGCACGAAGCTCTAGCGTAAAAAACAGCGTTTGCGAGCCTATATGCGCGCAACCTTGGTGATGGGGCGTTCGGGGTCGCTAGTCCCTACAGTTTATCATGACACCCCAGTCCAGGGTTCGCGTGAGCCTACCTACAGCAGGGCATACAACCTTTATGCCTTAAGCTTGCCCGTGCGCAGTTTTTGTACACCTGCTCGAGAGTATGGGCCCTGCAGAAATAGTTACAACCTTTTGTTGGTTATGCTTTGAATTCCTGCATCTGGCACCTTTGACCGTTAGTCTGTACGATGCGCGCGCAGCGCGTTCTACGCTGCGCTCTGCTCCGCCAAGGGTCGGTGCGTCCCCACTGCACGCATGCACACAGAGGTTCCGTAACGATTGCAGGGCCCTGCGTACGAGCTGCCACGACCTCCCCCGATTTGGGACATCGTACAGCGTCTCTATATGGAGAGAACAAAAAAAAACGTGCGCCAGGAAGCCCTATAAAGACCAAAGAGATTCGCGCCGAGAATGCTGCCGCCGCAACACAAGGCCAATCACATCCCGCAATGTCATGACGGTCTCAGTGATCTCTCTGGAAGCACCAAAACAGGTGCCTCGGAATACACCGGGCAGGCGTTGCCACGGCCAACGACGAGTTAAAACGGTAACAAGCCGAAGTCGCATTTTCCCTCAACCTACCGTAACGAGCGTTGAGTTCGTCCAGAGGTGCGATCGTTTTTCGGCGCTCGGTTTTTTCAGAACGAGAAGCTTGACAATACCGAACAAGATGTGGTATTCGGAAAGATTTGACCGAGAGCCTTCCGAATATATAATGTTCGGTAAAATAGCACCCTTACGAGTGTCGAGAAAATGAGTGCTGAAAAATGATCGCACCCCCGGGCGATCTTAACGCTCTTCACGTAGTCGGGTTTCCAATGACACGGACAAAGCCAACACCCCCACTCTCCCCGCCGCTGCTCGCCGTTCTTAGTCCAACTGGCCGCTCGAGAGCAATCTCCGCGGGGGGCGCGACTCTAAACGCGACGTAAGGGGAGAGAGGCCTTGGGGATCCAGTCAGCGGCGTCGGCGTTGGCAGCGGTAGCCGCGGCTCGTCATGACGGACCCATTTTCAGTGCAAGTCTCAACAATCAAGGCCCATGATGCTGTAGTATTCGGTGGTTTGCACACGTTGCCGCGCACACACTGACACGCGACCACCACCGTGTTCGTTTTCTTGGTCACTTGGAACCGAGCGAGACCGCAATATGCTGTTCATAGTCATGCCACGCAACGGCCATAGACGCTTGTGTGAAGATATTATACGTGCTCTGCTGTTATGTATACAGCATGTAGATAAAAGCCTCGTGCCTCTGCTAAAGGTCTCGGTCTTGTTTGAGCCTCCATTGGGGGGCTCTCGTGGCTTGCCTCCTATTTGTTTTGTGATTTTTCTTCCGCACCTGCTCTGCCTTTTCTTTCCTTTAGGGTCCGACCAAGATGTTCGTCAGTCCCATGTGACAATTTCGTCCTCTTGTGTGTCAGCACTGATCGATGCCTGCCGTTTTCTATTTTGTACTCCATCCGGCCATGTACCGGTATATGTTTACCCCCATCTATGTCGAGGCATGTTCCTTATGAAGTGCTTCCTCGCCCCCCTCCCACCCCTTACTGGCCAGTGTGGCAGTTTTCTCACGCGTCTGTTTCATTTCACGTGCGGTTGGGACAGACGTCACGTTGCGGGTGCTTCCTTTCGTTTATTTTCTGCGTTCATGGCGGGGGCAAGTCTCAGCTCTCTGCATTTTAAGTTTTTCCACGCAAGGATTGCGTGCACCTCACTTTTCGCTTCCAAAATGGTTTATGTAAGCGTTCCTCGTTAGGCTGTTGCTTGGTCTTTCTCTCATACGCAAGGATTATATTTGCACCCCCCCCTACACTTTCGGTGCTCCGTCTCGAAAGGGATGCACCCCCCCCCCCCCCCCCCGTAGTTTTCGGTGCTCCGTCTCGAAAGGGATGCGTGGTCAATGGTCAAATGACTAAGGCAAGCAACAAATGAGTACGCCCCCTACACTTTCGCTTCCAAAGGCTTCATGTATTCCTCTCTGGATCACTGTTTGGGACACTGTTTTATTTTACCCTTCATTTCCTCATCACACGGGCTCAACCGAATTGCCTGATCGTGCCCCCTCCCCCCCCCCGGCATTGTAGGGATGCGAGGGTTTTTTCGATTTTCTGCACTTTACCAAGCGAAACGGGCTCGATTTTTACCACTTTTCTATTATTACTATAATTGTAAAAAAAAACGCACAGAGACACATTAGTATCACTCATCCATCATATTTTATCAAGGCGAAGCGAAGCAACGTCTGTGCGCTTCACTTGCTGTCTCTTTTTCACTATCGTTAGCTCTAGGGTACTATTAATAACCCCGTTTCCATTTTGGTTGGCAGAAGGTATCCCGGTCTGTTCTTCGCTTGTGCTTGCTCGCACAGGTGGGGGGTTTTATGCTTACTGTCTATCGAATGAAAATGAGACCGTGATGAACGTCTTCCCGGACCCTTTTCTTCCCAAAAGCTTGCCTGTTCTACTGTACATATCTATATGAACCACCTCCGTTGTTTTTAGCCCAACACGAGGTAATCACAGTGTGTTTTCGCTCGTAACCCTCAAGCGTACCTCGGGAAATTGCTTTACTGTATTGGGTGCATTATTTCGTGGTTCTTTCGAGCAAAGGGCTGATACTCCACCAGTGATTGGTTATTCGATTGGCGCCGAACCGTCGACGCATTGGTGTTTTAACTACGAAATATTTTAAGCGAATTGCAGCTACTACTGCAGCTGCGTGGGTGAGGTGCGAAGAGTCACTGCTGCGGTCCTTTTAACCAAAAATGTTCCGATGTATTTCCTCGTGGTTGTCGTAGTATACATACCCCGTAGGTGTGCCGAAGGACTTAGGCTACGGAGCACTGAAGCTACATAATCTGCATCCTGACCCTCTCGAATACACAAAAAATACCGAACAGCAAAGACTCGAGGCACGGCACGTACAAGACACCCTTGAAAATAGCACTCGTAGTGCTATAGTACGCCGATTGCACCAAACCGCCATTTTTTTTCACACCTATCGGCATATATCGGAAAAGCACACCGACCGGGAAACTGGGGGTCTAGAGCTCCTGACAATGCCAGAAACGTCTGCAGGAGGCGCTAGAAGAACAACTAAACAAGGGGAGACGGAGGATATTTATTTCGGCGTCAGCATACCGAGCATTCCTCGTGCGTGCCAGTAGCACAAGACAAAGTCAACCCGTACCCCGCCGCAACTCACCCTCGCACTGTCTCCTACCTAAGGTTCAGTTCAGGTGTAACTGAACGGCGCCAATCATGCAGCTCTCGCCCGCGCATCGCCAAGCCAGTCGGGGTAGTCGAGTCGCGTCGTTGCTCAAGCATGCCGCGCATCCTGTTGCGGTGGCAGTGACACAAGGCAAAGTCAAACCGTACCCCGCCCCAACTCACCCTCGCACCGTGCTCCTACCTAAGGTTCAGTTCAGCTGCAACTGACCGTCACTACGTAACCACGCGACTTCGCCGCTCATCGCGAATCCAGTCGGGGTAAAGTCGAGCCGTGTCGCTACTCAAGACTCAATCGAGTACATGGCAACAAAATCGCGAAGATGACCAAAACCACGCCATCTTGCTTTATTTTTTGTTTTGTTTTGGTCATCACTTTTATTTTCCAGCTCCACCGCGTGGGAGGTGTTACCCCGAACGGCTTTCCAGGCAACAAACATCAGTCACAGGTCACAGGTGTCTTTTCTCCTTCTCTCTCCCTGGCATGACACTTGCGTTCTTTTTACCGCGCAGAGGGTACGTATGGCTTTTCCTCTGTCCGTCTATTTTCAGAGTTTGTTTTTTCGCCAACTCACGCCTTCGCGTTTTCGGCGGCGGCGGCCGGCGTCGTCGGCGGTGGAAGGCTCAGAAAAAAACGCCTTTGGTGTAGTACACCAGCCGACACTCGAACCCCGGTGTAATCGCAAGGCAGGGGTAACAGACAGTCTACCGCCAGGCAACGGTCAACCGGCCGGAGCAAAGAACCAAACTCACTGCTGTAAGTAGCCCCACAAGAGTATTCGAACATGTACTATGTATATACCTATGTTATAGCATGTTGACTATAATACCAAACAGAAAGAACACGTGTCGCGAGGAAAACAACATGTACAGGGGGTACCAGATGTATCCGTAAGCTGCGAGTTCGACCCATTGTATACTCGGAAGCCCAGCCTTGCAAGCGGCGCCCCCACGTCGTTGATCGCGCGTGCTCTGCTACATTCGTTCAGGTTTTGGCATTGTCAACCTGGCGCGCTATCCCTTTTTTGTGGCACATCTATATATAAAATCAGGTTCTAGTCAAAACCCCCGGCCTTCCGTCGCGTTCTTCATCCTCGACTTCCTGCTCATGGCAACATTTTCTTCGTGGGCAGACAGCGCCAGGAGAAACGGAACCAACGCCATCACCAAGTTGTCGTTGTAGATGGTCGAGCCAACCTGGTGTACCATTCGCGAGGGGGGGGTGCACACAGGGGAAATTCTTCAAGCAGAGATAGGGAAAAAAACTCACCAAGACGGGGTAACTACGTAGCCCTCGCTCTTAACAGGAACTCGTCGTGGTAGTGGATGCTTGCAACTGTCGTCAACTGCGTGCTCTGGTGAAAAGCTTTGGAAGGAAAATACGGAGGATTTTCGGTTGGAGAGTGTGGATCTTCGGGCTTCATAAATTCTATAGGGTCTCCGGCTTCACCCAGCTGGAAAACAAGGCATGCCCTATAGTTTAGGCAGTCGTGAAAATTATAAATAGCAACTCTGCCTGCGCTTCTTAGTGCCAGGTATAGCTGCCTCCTGGCCGTTTATCGCCGATGTCAGAGGTCGAAACTCCTCCTCCGCCCGCCGTGCCAACATACATATGTCGCGGACGTTAAAAACATGTGCATACAATTGCCGGTAGGGAGAAGAAGAAGAAGTCTTCCGCCAGCCAACTGCGTTCACGTTTTGTTATGGGGATAATCCTTAACCATAGAACATAGTAGGAGAGTAGCAAAAGGGTTGCGCGATAATTGAAAGAGCCGGCCGAAAAAAAACAGCAGTTTATGGGAGGTAGATTTACAACGTGAGAAAAATTGCACCATCCTCAACACCTCTGCAAGCGCCACACAACAACAGTAGTACTCGTACGAGAGCCGAAAAGTATCAACACTCAAATAAATCCAATAAATACAGCAAGACACGAACGACATCATCCGAAGGTCTTCCGTTCATGCGGGGCACGTGACTCCGAAGAACACCGTGAAAAAAAACAATTCGCCTCAAGAAAAGTACCAGGCACCAGGTAAAAGGTAGCTCCTCAGTTGCAATGGCTGATACAATGGTTGAGGTGGAGCCCCCCTCCCCGCCAGGGCAAAACGCTTGGGCTCGAAAGTGCAAACCCCCAAGACGCGTGGTAGGGTACCAGGTGTACCATGTTTTTTTTTCTGCCTTTTAAGGGTGGTCACTTATCACTTGAGGAGCGCTACACCTCACCCTCAAATTGATTCTGGAGGGAAATAAAAAGTGCTACATATGTACCCGATGAACAGACAATCCCATGGCCTAAGTGAACAAAATGGGAAAAAAAAAAAAAATTGCGACACAAAAATGAGATTTCGCAGAAAAATTGGATTAAGAAGTCCCGTCATTCTGAACACGAATTCAGGCAAAAACCGTCATTCTGAACACGAATTCAGGCAAAAACTGCTACCTCTATCGTACACCTTCCATAGCGCGGCTATTGACGACAGCCGTATTGCCATCACGATCTAGATGCTCGGGCCGGATCAGCACTTTAGGTTGTAGAACATGGTATGTGTGAATTGTTGCCGGCGTCTGGCGCAACAGCAGTGGGGCTGAGCTGGAATTTAACTCTTCGTACCCTGATGGACATATCGCCTCGTTCAAACTCCTCCCGTTTGGGAACAGCCTCGTCCAACGCGGCTCGAGAATCATCAAGGACGTTAAAGTCGAGTAGTCTGAGAGCCGAAAATCGTTTCACGTGGAGAGAGAGAGGCGGTCGGCGGCCAATCCTGCGAAAAATTGCCGAGGGCACTCGGGCATTACTCATTTTGTGACCACAGGCTGGATTGCAGGGAAATGAGTCAGTGCCATAACATCGTCAGAATTATCGCAATCATCGTCATCATCATCGACACCATCACCATCGTCAAGACAAACCGTGTTGCATGAACGCCGAGGCACTGCCCTCTGGTGCTATCAGAGCGTGTACAAAAGGTCAACCAACTAGTAATACCTGCGTACCCAACACAGGAGTATAACTACATACAAGACATATCAATAGGACCCTTTCACCCACTGCCAACTCAACCCCGCTCTAACTCTACGTAATTCCCCTCCCCCCAAACGAAAAATGGTTGTACGTAAGTTTTTGAAGGGGGGTTAACTAACCCCTTTCAACCCGCATCCACGCTTTTCGGGACAAGTTACTTGGAAATGGTGTGTAACAACTTTTGCGGTAGCACTAAAAGCCTTGTATCATAAGGTACACCGTGGGGTGGGTATATTTATACACACGACGTACATCGGGAATGTGTAGATGCCGTTTTGTATATAGTTGCAACGCAGATTGAGACAGGCAACCACAGACCAACCAGGCAGTCGACCATCACGCCTGAACGTACCTTCGCACATACCTCTGCCTATTACGGGGGACCAAAGTAAACACTAGTAAGTAGGACCTATGGCACACACAAAAAACAATACATTTCCCTATTTCTACGAACAATATTTGGTCCTATTTACTATGGCCCCCCGTAATATTTACGGGGGACCATAGTAAATAGGACCTAAGATGTACACAAAAAAACTATATATTTGCCTATTTTTACACGCGATATTTGGTCCTATTTACTATGGTCCCCCGTAGTACTAATTGAGATAGACACTTGCCTAGGTCTTGCCTTAGTGCTACAGTCAGCAGTACCAGGCACACATCACGCCAATACGTAGCCTGGGCTTATCTGAGACAGACACACGCATGAACCACACCCAGCCCCTGCTCGACTAGTTGTGTCTCTGCGTGCCTGAAACTAACTGTGTATCATGCCTAACGAGCCGATTCTCACCGGCTGTACGTACACGGCGGTCAGTCGAGCGACCGGCCCCTCGAAAACCACAGCGATTTTTTCCACCAATAAAAGTTCCCGCCCCAAAAACAAATGACCGACAGTGAATACTGCGGGTACTTAACGTCTTTCTCTAACCGTGTGACCAATATTAATATATTCCTATATATCGTATACGGTATATATATTTATGTTTGCCATCCAGCAAAATGTGCATCGTGAGCTTCAACATTGATCACTCATAAAACGTTCCCACAAAGAACGAAAAAACAGCAGTGCGTGCCATTTCTGCTGTTACTGGAGTGCATAGGCAGCAGTCAGAACACGCGAGGAAATCACGGCGGTAGCGTGTAGAAACCCACTTATTAAGAAAACACACACACCCTACCGAAAGGGTCAGCGTAAAAATTCGAAAAAAAAATGAGCGGATAAATCCGATAAAATAATTCCCGTACGTATATAAGAGACGGAACGATTGCGCTAACTGCTGTGTTGATGGGCGTTTGTTTCTTTTTTCCAAATCCCTATATACATATAAACATGCATGCGATGTACACAGAACTCCCCAAAATGGATTGTTCTGAAAGAGGGCACTTTCTTGTTGATGAATCCATTGGCATCCATTGGCATATTCGCTGTGTTGATGGATGATGGTAGTTACCTGTGTCCTGTATTTGATTCTAACTCACTTCACAGAATCCCCCTCAAAAAGGTATGCGTGTCCGAAAGGCTCTTTTAAACCCTTTTTAGTGCTGCACCGCTGTAAAGAAACATAAGTATCACTCTAATATCAAGTGTTTTGTTTCTCCACGGCAGGAATGCGGTCCTACATAAGGCCCTTTAACCTGCAAAAGCGGTGCTACTTTTGCCCAACAGCGTTAGTGCGGTCCTATATAAGGCCCTTTAGCCGGCAAAAGCGGCGATACTTTTACCCAACAGCAGGAGTGCGGTCCTATACAAGGCCCTTTAACCGGCAGAAGCGGTGATACCAACACCGCGGACCACACAGCAGAGCTGGAATATTACACGAGTACAGCAGTGGGCTGTGGCGATACGAGAACAAAAAACAGTTACAATATACATCGCCATGCATAGTTTATATTCCCTGGTATATGGTATATGTATGTTGTGTTCGAATAAACAAACTTTCCCGATTGAGCGCGATTTCGTTCTGACACTGAACGAAGTGGCTACAAAGTAAAAAAAGAGGCGGTGCGTGTAAAAAAGAGTCTGCGAAAAAGCCGTCGAGTGAATTTTACCCGGTTTCTTCGTGAAACAAAAAAGAACGAAGTGCTTGTACGGGGAGAAATTGAAGGAACAAGCTGCGATCCCGGAGAGAGATGTACTAAAAGAAGAGCCCTCCTCCGGTGGCTATGTATGCGGCTATTTCCACCGCACCTGATGGTAAACCCCACCCAGCGGGAGGACCGGGGTGGGCAGACACACGCACCCTGCTTTTTGCCACGCCAGCACCATGGTGTACTACAGCCGAGTTGACCCATTCAGAACTGAAAAAACGTATCCCATACTAATTCCAAGTATTTTGTCCCCAAATACTTCGGACCAGTTCTGAAGGGGTTAAAGCCGACACATACATGTAACAGTATGGGCTTGCTTGGCGGCAACTGCGCATGCATGCGTGCTCTTGCCATCGTCCGTAAGCGTCATCGTCGCCGAGTCTACATACCAAGGGTCAGGGCTGCGAAAGGGTGCTCGCGTGGATAAACGTATGGTATGCCTGCCTACAGTTTTTGGAAGGAGTGCGTGTCTTCTTCTTGTGGCGGTTTCGGCAGGGTGCCCCCCCGCGGTTGTCTTGGAAGGCTTTGGCACGGTCGGCGGGGGGGGGGATGAGAGAAGGTCGGTCAGGAGGGGGAGGAGGTCAGTGCAGGAGGCATACCTTCTTTCAGATACCACACAGCAAGCAGTGAAACGCTCTTGGGAGCTCAGAGGGAAAGTTAGCTGTATAAAGGGAAGGCCACAGTAACAGCAACTGCGTGATATTGGGGGGGGGGTGTAATTCATTTTCATGCATGGCCGTAGTCGTATGACAATAGACCCTCGCATCCCTACAATGCCGGGACGGAGCACGTTGGGTTTTCACCAACCAGGCAATAGGGGGGGGGGAGGGGGTACTCATGTCGTGCACGGCCGTAGTCGTAGGACCATAGACCCTCGCATCCCTACAATGCCGGGACGGAGCACGTTGTTTTTCACCAACCAGGCAGACATTGCTTGCACCAAGCTTTGCGAAGCGCCGTGATATTGGGGGGGGGTGATAATCATACAACCTGGGGTGTCTGATGGGATACAATGCAAGGGAGCCATGCGGCGCGGACCGGCGCAACATGAACCCTACCGGTACCACTGCTGGGCGATCACCACTCCGTTGTAGACGGTTGGCAGCAACAAGTGTATGGTTATTGGGAAGATACGCCACGGACTGCTCGCACTCACACGTGTTTGGTTCATATTATTAGCGTTCTCCTTGCCTCTCCAGAAGTTCTGAGCAGGAGAGGGCAAGTATTCCTCTTCACAGAGGAATATATAAATAGTAACGCCTCCACAACAATACAGGGGAAACGGGGATACCGTGATATTATGGTTTCGGTCGCTATCTCGGGTTTTACCATAGCGGTTAAGATTACTACTATTATAATACTGCTGTTTCTCATCACTATGGACGTAAATATAAGGACCGCTTTGTCTTCATATTAATGTATAAACGCTCCTTATATTTTCGATCAAGGTACGACTTAAAATTATTCATAGTGGGGGGTCTTCCTTTTCTACTTCTTCGTCATTTTTGGCGACACACGCTGCACGTTGGCGGATGGAAAACACACACAACACAAGTAGTTCGATTATTAATATGACGAAGGACCATAGTCATAACCGCCTACGGTACACACAAAAAAAACAACAAATACCGGTAGAAATTTCCCTATTTTTACTCACGACATTTGGTCCTATTTACTAGTGTTTACTATGGTCCCCCGTAATAGTTGGATCTTGGAAGAATGGGGAGTTTCGTTTTTAACCCTTTTACCACTTGCGAAAATCGCCCCACACTATTTTCAAGTGATTTTCCCCAAAAATGTATTTTCGTTTTACCCATCCATCTTGGAGGAAGAACCCAAAAAAAAACTGCGACGTGCTGTGGTCGGTAGAGGCTCGCGCCGCTCTCTTCGAGGTATCTTGTCCTATACCCTTCTGCTGCAATCATACCAACAGTAATAATTTGCACCACTGCCCCTGAATTTACGGACCGTTTGGTCGCCCCCCCCCCCCCTCCGAACCAAGCAGCCAGTTACTTTGTGTCTCAAAGTCTCACCAATCAGCAGGCAGCGTTTTCAGCAGCCATTTTTTTTTATGTGTGTGTATGTAATTTCGAGAACACGGCGTGTTGTTGGCCACGCCGAAATTCCTTGGGGTTTCGTCGGTACATTTTGTCGTTGCTGTCTAATCTAACAGTAACCTCCCCTCCTTTCTGTTTCAATAAAAAATCCAGGAGAGCTTAGCGCTTATTGGAGAAGATGGTTGGCATATACTTCGTACTTCGTACACTGTGTGTAAGACAGAAGGAATAAGCCAACCAATGAATGGTTGATTGGATCTGATTGGCTTATTTGGGTTGGGGTTAGGATTACGTGTTGTATTGGTCTCCTACACAGACAGGGTGTGTCACAAACAATTTTCTCGTAGATATGTAAGCTACTCTCGTCAAATCGATGCCTTGTGCCTCGCGGTCTCACCAATCAGCACAGATTTCCAGCAGGCACATTTTTTATAATCTCGAGGATGTATGAAATTGGAGTGGTAGAAACAGCTTGATACCACGTCTTCCGGGGCTTGCTTGCTTCCCCCCCCCCCCGTCCTATTTCCTACTTTCGGCCTTCTTTTATCTATCCCTCCTATACATGCAGTAGTTGTAGCGCAGGTCCGGGGTCACTAAGTAGGCTCTTCTCCCCCCTCCCCACTACGGTACGTGCCTTGCATTTTTGTCGCGAGAAGCGTTCAGCACTTTCTTCCCTCGTCGACTCGCGCCGAATTGTGCCTACCCACACGCTATAATAGGCGTTCTCGGCGGCAGTTAGTTGGTGTCATTTTGAGAAATAAAGAAAAAAAAAAAACTCCATAACACGGGGGGAGACTCGAACCCTCGACCTCAACTCAAGCAGCATCCGAGGATAACCACTAGGCAAACCGGGGCGACCGACTTGCTGGGGTGTAGCTTGGGCGACGGCTCGGATGCCCTGGGACAGAAAACTGTTACGTATGGTGGCTGCACAATATTGAGGCCTCGGGAACTCGGGCAAGGTACGTACACAAGAACCGTACCTACAACACCGCCAAAAGTGGCGTTCAACGGCGCTGTCAGCCTAGAGGAGGCGTGGTGCCTCCTGTGTCGAGCGGCGTTTCTTTGGGGGGGGGGGGGGTCGGGAGGTTGATTCTCGAGGTTGTGGTACACGACGACGCCGTGTATGATTTGTATGAACATCAATTAGCCGCCGGAATTCTTATTATTACTAGCGTTTCGCTCGGAAATCTTACCGCTGTAGACTGGTAATACGAAAGTTATATGTAAAGAGTCGAGGGAGGCTGCGGGATGTCCACGATTTCCGCGGAGCAATAAAAATACTATTCCATCTAACGGCGAAAAACAGCATCACTTTATGCTGGCACGTCTGTGAAGTTCGCCTGCGGGGGCAGATTTACGGCTACTACTGGGCATCCGAACCCATCGCCTATAGTTAGTAAAGGCAATCATACTTGCAGTTTGAATCACCGGGCCCAGTCCGGGCCTATGGGCTACAGCATCAGTAGTACCGGTATGACCTTAACCAGGGGAGGAAAATTGACGGGAAAAAAATGTGACGGTTTCAGTAACGGCAATTTGATTGAATTTCGCCATATCGGGGGTGATGAAATTGGTCTCCCAGCAAAATTGGTCTCCCAGTTAGTGTTGTTGTAAGACTGGGGGCGCGCGCTACGATATAGAGGTGGTAGCACTTTTTGGGGGAAATGTTTTCTGAATGACCTATTAAAGTAGTATTAAAGGCTCCTTAACCCAAAATCGACGGAATTCCATTTTTGTGTTTTCCTCCAAAGGCAGGTGGCTTACTATTGATATAGAGCTCCTCAAGTCACTACCCTCAGAAAAAAAACATGGTGCTGCACCTCTACCGTAGCATGCGCCTGGGTTTTCGTCCTGCCGTCGACGCCATATTGCTGTAAGACTGGGTGAGACAACAAGACAGGGTATCCCCTTGCAGGTCTGTCCGTTGAGCATGTTTTTGGGGGGGAGGTATAGCGCTCAAGTCACTACCCTAAAAAAAAAACATGGTGTCAGGCGCATGCTACGATAGAGGTGCACCATGTTTTTTTCTGAGCTCCTCACTTAAGGAGCGCCATACCTCACCGAAAAAAAATGATTTTGGAGGAAAATAAAAGTGCTGCCGGATGAGAAATATCATGACCGAAGCATACTCTGAAACATATTTCGTCACAAAAAAATGAAATTCCGACGAATTTGGGCTAAGGAGCCCGATCGTTCAGAAAACGATTCAGCCAAAAAGTGCTACCTCTACCGTAGCACGCGTCTGTACCTCTACGGTAGCATGCGCCTGGGTTTTCGTCCTGTCGTTGACGCCATATTGCTATAAGACTGGGCGAGACACAGGGTATCATATCCCCTTGCAGGTCTGTCCATTAAGCATGTCCTGGGTGTTATTACTCAATTTCACGTAGAATCAAGCGTGGGAGAAAAATAAGTAGTAGCTATTTATTCCCAGAGGCGTGATGACATCTGGCCCGGAAGGGCATCATTGATTGATTATCCTTCCATCTAATTATCCCGAATACGAATGAATGCCATCCAAGTAATACGAAAATGCACCAATAACCTGTCTCTATTGAGGTAATTATCGGCTTTCCAAGCCCATTACAGCAGTGTCAATTGCAACAAAAGTCGTACGGGAAGGGTCATACCATGATGTCATATGATATATATATATGATAATTATTATTATCTTTGCCATCCGACAATGTGCAGCATGAGCTTCAACGTTGACCACTCGTGACATTCCCGAAAGCAGAAAACACGGAAACCAAGGAAAGCTATGCGCAAAGTCTAACATCCTTTCTTTGTCTACTTCCCGCAAAGATGTATCCACAATACTCCATTTATTTGTTGTTATATGGTCCTACCCGTACTGCTGTACTATTAATACTACTGGGCGCTCTTACGCTGCTCGAAAAAGGTTGACAACGCCAAAGTTATCATGCTTATGGTCTCTGTCCCTTATGTATCCCTTACATACCTCAAAAGGTAGAAAAGGGGTCCTTACCAAAGGGGTTAACAACATCTATTTTTTCAAGGTCACACCAGTACAGTAGTACGTCGTGTATAGTAGCATTGCTTTTAACGTCATATAAGGACTTGGAAAGCCGGTGATTACCTCAACATAGAGGTAATTAATTGATCACATCTGGGCCCTAATTTGTACTGCTCGTTATGATAGACGGTCCATAAGACCAAAGTTATCATGCTTTTGGTCGCTATCCCATATATCCCTTACGTACCTCAAAAGGGGTCCGTACCAAAGGGGTCAACAAGCTATTATTTTAATGTCACACCGGTACAACAGCTACTACAGCAGTATACTGCAGTTAGTAGCATTGCGGGGGACCATGTGTGTGTGTTCTTCACATTAAACCTTCCTTTCTACCCGTCGACATCCAGCACACCGAGTGTCCGTGCCGATTCTTCATCCTAAAAAGGTACCAGTTCTGTGGTCACAAAACTACGACACAGAGATACTACGCTCAGTGCAGTAAGCAGAGCAGACAATGCAATGCCATACACGACAGGCAAGACCTACCCTGCTAGCAATCCAGGTGCATGCAAGAGAAATACATACATACTCGTAATAGTAAATAGGACCTACGGTACACAATAAATTAAGGAATATTTCTATTGAATGAAAAGTTTTCCTTAGATTCTGGGTCGGAGTGGTATATATTTACCTATTTTCACTGTACGACGTAACAGTATTCAGTCCTGTTTACAATGGTTCTCCGTAATAACGTCAATAAACATCGTGTTTAACGTCATACCGGTACAATAGCCCATGGGCCCGAACTGGGCCGGGTGATTCAAAGATTCATGGGTCAAGTATCTAGTATTATTGCCGCTACTAACTACGGCGCGAGGTTCGAATCCCAGCCTGTTTGTTTTTCAAGGGCATACCGACAATATCCCATAGACCTGAATTGAGCCCGGCGATAGAAAAAGTTCAAGTTTTAATACCGTCCCTAACTATGGCGCGGGGTTCGAGTCCCAGTTCCCCATTTTTCCTTTTGGTCTAGGTCCATGTTTTTAAGGTCATACGTAATATGAGGGTATTACCTGCTGAGCTATAGGGGTAAAAGATCGATCTATTAACCAGCCCAGGGTAATCCTTATAACACTCTCCCCCCCTCTGAACGGCGGGATATTTGGGACGTCGGTACCGTAAACGGCCGTACGTTGACCTACCCGCTTCGTTTCAGTACCTGGGGAACCAGGGAGACGTGTTTTTTTAGGGGCGCACGCGCAAGCGTTTCTATAAAAGAAACGTTCGAAGTGAGATTCGAACCCGTGTACTGCCGACGACGCCAAATGTGAGGGTATTACCTGCTGAGCTATAGGGGTAAAAGATCGATCGATTACCCAGGCCAGGGTAATCCTTATACCAGTAACCCGTAGGTTTGGTCCCAGCGGTAACTACTGTAACTGCTTAACGAACTTGCCCCGCCTTCGACAAAAAAAGTTGATACGTGGTGCATTTAATAGTGCATACAAACTTCCATATCACGGTTTGTAGGGTTCCTGTTCAAAGTCAAGCATATTTCAACCACTGTATGTCGAAGCTGGGGCGAAGGTCTATGCGTTTTTCAAGAAGTCAATCCCACCCTACGCAGTAGTAGCAAAGCTTACGACCTGGTATCAATAGATAGTAGTATTGCAGTAGTAGTACCGTTTTTTTCGACACTCTGCATGGTTGACGCCGATTGGTTGACGCGAACCAGAGCTACGACGCTATAGAAGTATTAGCATTTCGTCCGGCAGGATATTTCTAGGAATTTTGTGAATTGACGTAAGGTCGAACTCTCCCCGGGGAAGCGACCTTCACAAAATATGATATAATAATAGTAATCTATGGGCTATTACCCTCCTTGTTTTTTTGGAGGGTCAACCCTCCTTGTTTTTTTGGAGGGTCAACCCTCCTTATTTTCTTGGAGGGCCATAGCCCATACGAGGTAGTCATAGTCCATACATATATAGAGACGAAAAGGCCAAATCGTAGTATATTGGTTGATTTGGTTAGGGTTAGCAGTTAGTTATGGTCTATGGGGGATGGCCTACAATTTCTTATAGGTCATCCACCATAGATAGATAGGTTATAGGTGTCTCGCCGTACACAGCAGTAACCGTCAACCATAGTGTTGAAAAAGTGGTGCTGTTTGCCCTTACCTTACCCCCAACCCCAACCGGAACTCGGCAAGAATATTCCAAGAATATTCCAAGAATATTCCAGGAAATGTCCTCGGTCAATGAGGAAGACTGAACTATTATATAGACCCCTTACATCCACTTGTAATATATAATATCTGCCTATCTATGTATATACACTGACTGCGAGGTTAGACTGTAGTAAAAGGATACACACGGACGGGACCCTTCTAGAACCGCGCTACTGCTGTGTGTGTTGTCTTCACATTAAACCCGTTCTTTCTACCCAACTACCTTTTTAGGATGAAGAATCGGCACGGACACTGGGTGTGCTGGATGTCGACGGGTAGAAAGGAAGGTTTAATGTGAAGAACACACACACACACACATCTGTTTGCGTTGTTTTTCATTCCATTTCATTTCGTTTCATTTAATTTGATTTTACTGTCTGTCGCATCTCCTCTGGGAGAAGCACGACACGTTCTTTCTTTTTTGGTCATGTTTTTGTTTGGTTGTTTGACTGTTGATTTGCTTTATTATGTTTTTTTTTTTTTTTTTTTTTCCCTCTTTCATGCACCTGTATTGCTAGCAGGGTAGGTCTTGCCTGTCGTATATTGCATTGCATTATCTGTTCTGCTTACTAAACTGAGCGTAGTATCTCTGTGTCGTAGTTTTGTGACCACATAACTGGTACTTTTTTAGGATGAAGAATCGGCACGGACACTGGGTGTGCTGGATGTCGACGGGTAGAAATGAGGTTTAATGTGAAGAACACACCCACTATGGTCCTCCGTAATAATACATCGCATTGCAGTACTCGTCGTACGTACTCGTGAGGAGATTCACACAACGAAATGTCATGCCATCGTACGGAGTGTGAAAAACACACAGACCGGGCACGACAATCCCAACTCACACACGTCATCAACGTGAATGTTATTCGTTTTTTTCGTTGTCATCCCCCATTGGTGTTACCCCCGCTTTCAACGTATCTGGATTTCTACCATGTGTATACCTTCCCTTCTTCCCCTCGCTGCCTCGGCAAAGTTTTTGCTTTGGCATGGCCCATAGCGAGGGGGGGGGTCTTTCCAGCGAGCAAGGCTAGGCTCACCCTCAAGCGGACCGATACCTTCTTGCTGCTGCGCACCCGCCGCGAAGCGTGTGCAGCGGTAGAGTTGGATCGGCACTGGTGCGTCAGGCGCAAAAGTTCAGATGCACGGGCCTTTTTGGCCGTCGGTGTAGACAGCAATGTCCATCTCACTTTTGTGCGCGGAGGCAGACGCCATCAGAAAGGTGGACGGACACTACGTACACGGCCCTAGGTGTGTTTGCTAGAGGGAGCTGTACTGTCTCAGTAACCTGGCTTCGCCATCAAAGGAGGAGGGAGCGTGTGGCGACGAGCTGGAGCCTCAGGGCAGGTAGACCCCTTCAGCGCGAGAATTTTTATTTTCCAGACCAAGCACCCTGAGTGCAACGAGGGAAAAAGCGAGGAGCCGACTGGGAAGGACAGCAACGAGAGAGTGTACGGACGGAGCGGGTCGAGTGTGGTCGTGCTAGGACTGGCCGAGCGGCACCGGAGCGGCGCACCTGAGCAGCAGCACAGCAGCGCGCCGGCGCAGCAGCACAGCAGCGCACAGGAGCAGCGATCCGGAGCACGGACGACATCGACCCGTGACGAACGGACAAACATTTTTTCTTGACAATTTTGGTTTCGTTTTTTTCCCTGAATTTTGTTGTTGGGTCTGTGTGGATGACGTCACTGGTTTTGTAGAGAGACGCGGCAGAGATGGCGCGGACACCCCGGGTGCCTTCATTGTGTGCCTGATCGTGGAAGACTCCTTCAATGTGGAACGATTCCTAATCAGTGTCGATGTTTATAATGCTGTGCCTAACACAGACGTTCAGGATAGATTCGGGCAATTGTCAATTGACGTGATGGCTTTGGTTGGCTGTTCTTTTTCACTGTGTGCCCGCGGACTGTCATTCCGGCAGCACTTCAGACAGCAGCTGCGTGCTCCATCTTGTTCCCACGCCTACCGTGTGTTTTTGTACAGACAGCACTTCAGACAGTAGTTACGCTGTAGTCGGCAAATTCATTGGTAAAGAGTGGGAGGGGGGGGGGGGGGGCGATGCTGCTGTAGTCGAATGGAGATTGCGGGCGTGTAGTTCAGTTTTGGACACGCATAACATGCTGTAGGGATTTTAGGTGTACCTCTTCGGACTTGTGTATCCTTTCCCTGCTAAGTGTGCGTGTTCTTTAGGATTCTCTGATGGCTCTAGCACTTTAAATTTTGTGACCACGGGCTGTGATCTTGCTAGATCAGACTATAGGGATTAGCAACTGAAACGAGTTTAATGTGAAGACAACAACAACAACAACAGCCGGGTACGAAAACACACCGACACGAATCAAACAAAAAAATGAGAACAATAAAACAGTAAAACAAAACGCATCCTGAAATGAAACGTAATACAAATGACGCAAGGAGACAGAAGCGTCCCTATTAATAGGAGAAAAACATATACCTGGTATATGCACTGTTGAACGAAAAAAGATCTAAGTCTAATAATTTCAAGTAATTTGTCCCCAAAACGGGAGTACCAGGTTGCCTTCCGGGAAAATTCTCCAGAATTTTCTAAAGCCCCAAAATCTATGATGGCATGATGGCGACTGCTGTGAGAGGGAAACGGGGTAAACGAGCGACGGGCAAGCCGTAATTACGTAATTACGACATACATACGTTTGTGTTCCTTCACATTTACCAGGTAATCGTTTTTTCTATATACCAGTCGACATCCAGCACACAGCACACCCAGTGTCCGTGCCGATTCTTCATCCTAGAGAGGTACCAGGTACAAGTTATTATGGTATGCGGTCACAAAACCACGACACACGACACAGATATATAATATATTAAAAAATTAAAAAAAAAAACAGCTGTGAGCTCGAGGATTTCGTCGAAACTCATCTTTGCTATAATAGTAGCTGAGTATAATACTTCGATCGCGCGTACTTACGGATTGCTAGCAGGGTAGGTCTTGTCGTATCTGGCATTGCGTTGTCTGCTCTGCTTACTGCACTGACTGGCTGTGAGAGCGTAGCATCGCTGTGTCGTAGTTTTGTTACCACAGAACTAGTACCTTTTTAGGTTGAAGAATCGGCACGGCGTGCTGGATGTCGACGGGTAGAAAGGAAGGTTTAATGTGAAGAACACACACACATACGGTAAGCAGAGCAGACAACGCCATGCCATATACGACAGGCACGATCTACCCTGCTAGCAATCCAGGTGCGTGAAAGAGAAGAAAAAAAGAGAGAAAAATAATGGCCTATTTATCATAGATTCGAAAGCATCATTCCAACCATTTTGCTGAAACTGGGCCAAGTACGCACCACCTACGTACCGGTAAACAAAAACTATTTGATACCACTCCGTCCGGAAATATAAAGACCTGTTTGGATTTAATATTAATATACAAACGGTGATTCTATCTCGGGACACAGCAGTGTTAGCGACAACTATGTCCCGATATATAAGCACCGTTTAGATTAAATAAATACCAATAGGCAAACGGCCGTTATATTTACGGACATTAGTGGTAACAAGTACTTGCTGTCGGACGTGTCGGAGCCGCGTCGACCGCTTGGGGCTTGATTTTTTTCTGGGAAATTTCTGGATTGATAATTTTCCCGGAATGCAACCTTGAATGATTAGCCATCCTTTTCTTTGGGGTTTTCTTCTTCCTACTGGATAAAACGGTATACTTCTTTAACCTGGTATGAATATATATATGGTGGTACATATAAAAAGATTCACGGGTGGAAACGCCATCCCACTATCGGATACTTAGTATCATACCAGCATATATTACGGAGGGCCATAGTAAACAGGACTAACTGTTGTTCGTAAAAATAGGTGAATATGCAGGTTTTTGTCTGTACCGTAGGTCCTATTTACTAGTATTTACTATGCCCCGCCGAAATACCATATTCGTAGATACAGCAGTAGGTATCATACTTGAATTTGTGTTTAAAAAAACTCACTCAACTATGGTGAGATCGGGTTTTTCCCTCAAAACTCAGTTTAGCATATTACCGTACAGCAGTGTGTGTGTGTGTGTTCTTCACATTAAACCTTCCTTTCTACCCGTCGACATCCAGCACACCCAGTGTCCGTGCCGATTCATCATCCTAAAAAGGTACCAGTTCTGTGGTCACAAAACTACGACACAGAGATACTACGCTCAGTGCAGTAAGCAGAGCAGACAATGCAATGCCATATACGACAGGCAAGACCTACCCTGCTAGCAATCCAGGTGCATGCAAGAGAAAAAAAAGAGAAAAGAAAGAAAAAAGCGAAAAGGAAAAATAATAGAAAGTAAACATACTGAAGCAAATCAACAATCAAGCAACCAAACAAAAGCATGACAAAATGAAAAGAAAACAAAAAAAAACAAAAAAAACAAAAAAAAAATGTCGTGCTTCTCCCAGATGAGATGCGACATCTAGTTAAAAGAAACCAAATGAAATGAAATGAACCGAAAAAAAAAAACAAAAAAACAAAAAAAAAACAGTGCCAACAAAGCAAGACTAAGAACGACAGGAAAAGACAGGCAGCCAGAGCACACCAAAAGTACCTTCGGTTGGCGACGTTGGTGAAAGCACCGAACGGCTTGATTGAGCTACGAGTAGACGTGTGGATTATTTGTTTGGTTGCTTTTTGTCGGGACGATGTGAGGGAAAACTACAAACGAATCGTACTGGTAAGTTGTATATTCATACGCTCTTGCAGCTCCCCCTTTTTTTATTTTCTTCGGGGGCTTCCTTCTACCCGGAGACCAGAGATCGAGGTTTGAGCTGGATATACCGTCCCCCTCGAGCGTGGAAATCAATTAATGCCTTGGGATTAAGTTATTAATAGTAAGCTGGTATGCTTCGAAGCATGACACAAAAGGAGTATGTGAACGTTAACCAATGGGGTATTCATGGTTTTGCCGTTGCATCGAAGCTGTTTGTAGGTTTGTGGATGTATCAAGTAACCGGTTCGCTTGTCCGATGCTTGTGGTGACATCAGGTACCCCAGGTCCCAGCTCCGCAGGAGGAGGAGGAGGAGCTCTCGGCAGGGCTTCTATAATACCGCAACACTTTTCCACGGCGGTACGCGGCGTGGTGCATTTTTTGCCGTGCCGCCTGACGCGGGATGTCGTGGCTCGTTTCGCGTCGTCTCCACGGACAGCATGGAAGAGGGGTTTGCCCTCGAAGAGGGATTTTCCCTCACATCTACGCTGGGGGTATACCCGTGCCACCCGGGTGATAAGATAACACACCCCCTCGGGCGGATTGCAAAGGAAAGCTTGTTTTTTCTTGACAACGTGGAACATACTACTGCCAACGCCGTGCGACGCGTCAATTGTATGGAAATATCGACGAGATATTTCCAAACCCACCATTCTCGTCACTTGTGTGTGCGCCCTGCCCCCCCACTTAAGACATGTTTTGGGGAAATTCGGCTTCCGAAATTTATCCCAGGGGGGTGTGTTATCTTATCACCCGGGTGATACAGTAGCTACATGTAATAGTACGGGCTTGGAAGGCCGGTAACTACCTCATTCATAGGTAGTTGGCCCGCTTGATAGACAAACCTGCAAGGGGGATACTCTGTGCCTCGCCCAGTCCTATTACACTTTCAGTTTTCTAAAAAAAAAAACTTCGGGGTGAGGTCTTAAGAACCGGTCCCTCGTGTTTGGGGACGAAATACTTGGAATTAGTGTGGGATACGTTTTTCAGTTCTGAATGGGTTAACCCCTTAAGAAATGGTCCCACAAATCTGGGGACAAACTACTTGGAATTAGTGTGGGACATGTTTTTCAGTTCTGAGTGGGTTAAGACTCCTCCAAAGAGGAACCGCAGAAAAAAAAAATGGTGCACCTCTACCCCAGCATGTGTCCAACAGCAGCGACTGCCGGCTGCCCGATGGGCCGATGGGACATATCGTTAATTAGATGGGACACTTGACACCTACTATGGTGGGGGACCATGGTAGTAAATAGGATCTACGGTACACCCAAAAACCAATATATTTCCCGATTTTTACGAACAACATTTGGTCCTATTTACTATGGCCCCCCATATTACCCGGTAGATTACATCGAGTCAGTCCTTCCACGCAACCAACATACGTTTTTTCCCCCCGCGGAAGGGGAAGGTGGTGATCGAGGTTTAACTGTACCAGGGACAGGCATAATAAGCGGCTAATGGCGAGATCACGCGCTGAGCTTAATTTCATTCATTTGATCCCGGTGTAACTCAGTACTCGTAGGGAACATTTTCAAGCTTGGCGTCGTAGGCAAGACAGGGGGGCGCGAATCTCACTCGGAACGTCTAGTTAACGGAAACACTTGGCTCGCATACGTGTCCCTAAAACCCCTAAAACAGGTTTCCCTGGGTAGGCGTATGGTATGTTAAAAGAGTATCGCCTTGGAAGGTCAGTAAAACCCTAACCCTGGGAATACAGGATACGGGAACAGATTACGTAGTACTTGGGAGGCCTTGTTCGATAGGGAAGCAGGGGACAGGGGACGTAAGGATCGGACCACCCCTCACAGACCTACCTACCTTATCGTGCGAGCTGGAGAATACTTAAAAACTGCAGTGCCTGTAAAAAACGATCCGTCAAACGGTTTTTACCCTGGCTCTAGAAAAAATCGTTCAAGGTAAAAAGGTTATAGCGTTATGCCCGTGGTATCTCAGGAGCCAACATTTTCTTCACAGGCAGCGCCCAGTAAAATCAGTACAAAGGGGAAACATATCATCCCAGCCAGCCCTGAGTGGGGCCATAGATTTACTCCGTATGGGTGCGCCTAATGTCGGTGGCTTTTCCGCAGGATTTCTCGCGATCCCGGGGGAGGCGGGGGGAATTTCTGCGCATGTATATATGCCCTACCGTTTATGCACACGTAGATGTTAACGCAAACATATACATATCTGGTATACAATATGAGGTTCGCGTCCTGCATCGTCCTCCTTGGCTTTTTGTTTTGTTTTTGCTTGGTTGACGGAAAATACGGAGGTACACACCAGAACGTCATCATGGTGTACGTATACTTCCCGCGGAAAGAACAAAGCGGCGAAACCACGCCTGTGCGGGTCAGTGCTTGCTGAATAAAGGGGTTGGAACCCTTGCACACGTCGGAAAGATCACGGTCTATCTACAGATAGATCATCTACAGATAGATCATCTAGACCCTATCCTGCCGTTATGATATGTTGTGCAGGATCTGTACATAGTACAGATCCAACCCAGGAATCCTGTCCTAGGCCATGCAGATTATTTTGGCTCCCACCCGGTAACGTGAGCTAAATCATACAGATCATACAGATCATACAGATCGTACATACCAGGGAGATATCTTCCCTGAAATATCTAGATCTTCAAGGGGGGATCGATTCTCTTTGCGAGGTGTGAACCCTTGGACACGTCTGAGGTCCAGGCCTACCAACCATACGGACTCCAGACTGTGCATTGGAGTTACGTAGAGATACACCGGATCGGTGGTTACGGCGAGTCTCCCACAAGTAATACCGTACTATCCTTTATCAACTTGACAACTTGGACAGCTCATGATCTTCCTGGCCTAAGATTGCCCAGACCTCTGTGGGTTGGGACGTACAGTAGTATGCATAGTATGCATGTCCTACAGACCACAGCGTAGAAACGTGTACAGACCACACATATCGTACCAGATCAGAGTACAATGTGCTTACACAAACCCGGGCACACGCATGGTATACATAAAGAATGACCACACTGTGTAGACCACTATACTATTGAGGAAACATGTACAGATCCCTCAGATCATATGGATCAGCCCTGTGGAAACATGTGCAGATGACAATGCAGATCTGTCAGCTAATGATCTGTGTGATCTGTAGGATGATCTGACATGTCCCGGCGTGTGTAAACAAACCTTTAGAGCTGCACACACGTTTTGGGGGGGGCGATTACTTGGAATTAGTCTGTTTTTTTTTGTTTGCGACATATGGTGGATAGTCGACTCGCCCTAAACGCAGAAAGGCCCGACAATGTTTTTCCTGCAGGTCATTGGTGCGTATGATATTATTGGCGAATCTGGCTTTTCGGCCGCCCGTTTTTATGGGGGAAGCCGCCGCCAAAACACGCTGCGGAGCGCAGAGCCGCGCGACCGCCCCTGTCGACTTCAAGCCCTTCAAAAGGTTGGGGGTTGGGGTTAGGGTTAACGCTGGGATTAGGGTCAGGCCTGGGGTGATCGGGTCAGTCTGAGCCGACGTGCAAGATTGCCAATGACCACCAACGACCTGCAGGAAGTTTTTTGCCGGGCCGTCCTTCATTTAGGGCGAGCTAATCGAGATAGTCTGCCTGTGGCAGGTGGCAGGAGTTTTTCTTTAAAGTATTACCCTCCTGGTACGAGTGTGCGCGTACAGCAAGCAGTAGTACTAATAGTACGGGTAGATGCTGTATTGTAGTATTCTGTTCCCAACCCCGGCCCGAGAGGCCCTAGACCACAAAACGACACGCAACCTTGGGATCTCCCCAGATAAATGCAGGTATGTATTATATCATAAGATGAACGTAATGGAACGACAGAAGATGCGCGACTGACGGATGCCGTATCACGTATCGTATCACCAAACTTGCAAAGCTGAGAGTACAGCAGTTTCCATGCTTCCATGTTTCCGTTTGGGCGAAAATAGGGGTGCGAGGTGCGACGGAGGTTGCCCCAGGGCACAGCGAGCACCGTTCGTTCGTGTTTTCCTTCTGAAATCCCACGTGCAGGTATCATATGTACGAATTCATGTCAGCTGCCAGTTACCGGCTGTCAGCTTCCAGCTGTCAGATACTGCTGGTGGTGTAGTAAATAGTAGTAGTCATAGCATACTGCTGGAGGCACCTGGTGTATACTGGGAGTGAAATGAGCGATTTCAACAACTACTGCGTTCGTACTACGTAGTATTTTGTACCCAGGGTACTCGTACATGCTACGTATTTATGCTACTCATATAATTATTTATAATATACTTCTGTTGCAACCTCAGGTGAAAAGCCATGCGGTCCTCTCTCGTCCTCTCGCGTCCTTCGTCCTATCTGGCGGCCGCTCTATTTTCTTGCGAGCACCGCAGGTTGCTATTGTCAGCTTAATTCGTATAATATGAGCTGTTGCTGTTGTGTTATTACTTCACATTGGACTGACTACACCTGGTACACGAGACGACACCCAGAATATGTCTGTCTCTAGACCCTGCCATGTACCATGGCGGCAAGATGGTGCGTGCGGGTGCTGATTCGTACCTGCTATTGATCATGCTTTCGGGGCAGATAGATACCACGCTCCGTGGGCACATGGACTCCGCGGTTATATTTTACCGTATACTATAGGTTAAAAGCCTAGGTTAAAAGCCTCGACGTGCAAGCCCCGTGTATATTCACAGAAGTGTATTCGAATTAACTTAAAGGGTAATGCTATTTGCGACACCGGTGTCGCAAATAGTTATTTGCGACACGGTGTCGCAAATAAGCCCCTTATTTGCGACACCGCGCTGCGTTCGCGGCAGACACCTCAGATTGGCTCCTAACTACCAAGGGGGTGTCGGCATGGCGTAAGGCTACCACTGAAGCTATCGCGCAGCCAAAACGGGTCAGTACTCGAGGAGATATGTGGTATCTTGGGGCAACCGAACAATCTTCAGACCGTGTCGCAAATAAGCTATTTGCGACACGGTGTCGCAAATAAAACCCATATTTGCGACACCGCGTTGCGTTCGCGGCAGACAACTCAGATTGACTCCTAACTACCAAGGGAGTGTCGGCATGGCGTAAGGCTACCACTGAAGCTATCGCGCAGCCCAAACGGGCCAGTACTCGAGGAGATATGTGGTATCTTGGGGCAACCGAAAAAAGTTCAGACCGTGTCGCAAATAAGCTATTTGCGACACGGTGTACGCCTGTGACAAAATCGGGAACCTGTTTACAACTACGTACTCAACATCTACAGTACCCCAAGTCCAATTATTAATAGGTTGTTATAGTATCTGGATATACGTAATATCTCGCAATCTCAGCAAGACCCAGTCAAAACTTAGATCCGCGCACTCTGCATGTACAGCAAAGAACTGGCGCCGAAGTTGTGTTTTATGGACACAAAGAACTGGTGCCGAAGTTGTGTTTCGCACGCAGCTCTTTGTGTACGCAGTTGTGTAGTGCGTGGTCTGTGGATGCTAGCGAAATAGGTGGGTGTACGGAATCTACGGAATCTACAGCAGTGCAGTTGTCGTATTGGCCTATATCGGTGTCGCGAATAGCATTACCCATTCATTTTTTAACACTTTCGAAACGCTATGTGAACACAATTTTGTATAATAGGATTATCGGTCAAGGCAACGAACACAGCCTACACATACATGCACAAGAGCATCGCAGCTAAAAAAGCTTCCCTACTCGTACTGTAGTTATGCGCCATGTACGCTGTACGAGTTTTCCCCCGACAAAATCGCACCTGTTGTAGCACCAGCAGCAGTACGAGTACCAGTATACGTACTCGTAGTTAGTGTAGTTTTGTCATATACTAGGTATTGGTACGTAAGGCCTTGCTGTTATGGGTATTGAATCCAATCGAGAGCTGTTCTCAGTTGCTTGTGTTTTTTTTGTGAAGTCGCAGTTGGAGTTGGGGCTTGAGGTATCGAGCAGTCCTATACCCCCCCGCTCGGGACGACACGATGGATTTTCCGACCTTGGATATTATTGTCTGGATCTACATTCGTCACCACGTATGTACAGTGCTGTACATGCAGATTGCACGAATCTAAGTTTTGTCTGGGTCTTGCTGAGATCGCGAGATATTACGTATATCCAGATACCATAACAACCTATTAATAGTTGGACTTGGGGTGGATGTGGAGTACGTAGATGTAAAAAGGTTCCCGATTTTGTCACAGGTGTCGCAAATAAGGCTTAATTGCGACACGATCTGAACTTTTTTTGGTTGCCCCAAGATACCACTTATCTCCTCGAGTACAGGACCGTTCTGGCTGCGGGATAGCTTCAGTGGTAGCCTTAAGCCATGCTGACACACCTTCGGTAGTTAGGAGTCAATCTGAGGTGTCTGCCGCGGACGCAGCGCGGTGTCGCAAATAAGCCCCTTATTTGCGACACCGTGTCGCAAATAGCTTATTTGCGACACGGTCTGAACTTTTCTCGGTTGCCCCAAGATACCACATATCTCCTCGAGTACTGGCCCGTTTGGGCTGCGCGATAGCTTCAGTGGTAGCCTTACGCCATGCCGACACTCCCTTGGTCGTTAGGAGTCAATCTGAGGTGTCTGCCGCGAACGCAGCGCGGTGTCGCAAATAGCTTATTTGCGACACGGTCTGAAGATTCTTCGGTTGCCCCAAGATACCACATATCTCCTCGAGTACTGACCCGTTTTGGTTGCGCGATAGCTTCAGTGGTAGCCGTACGCCATGCCGACACCCCCCTTGGTAATTAGGAGTCAATCTGAGTTGTCTGCCGCGAACGCAGCGCGGTGTCGCAAATAAGGGGCTTATTTGCGACACCGTGTCGCAAATAGCTTATTTGCGACACGGTCTGAAGATGTTTCGGTTGCCCCAAGATACCACATATCTCCTCGAGTACTGACCCGTTTTGGCTGCGCGATAGCTTCAGGGGTAGCCTTACGCCATGCCGACGCACTCTTGGTAGTTAGGGGTCAGTCTGAGGTGTCTGCCGCGAACGCAGTGCGGTGTCGCAAATAAGGGGCTTATTTGCGACACCGTGTCGCAAATAACTATTTGCGACACCGGTGTCGCAAATAGCCTTACCCTAACTTAAATAGTACTATTAAGTATACTATTTTAACACTATTATTTATTTTGCCTTCCGACAATGTGCAGGGCATTGTCGACAAGAGTGGCGGGGGGCGAGCGACGGCGCGACCGAGCGAGCGAGCGGCGGGCGATGGAGCGGGCTATGTACACGGTGGGTGGTTGACGAAGGCGGCCCAAGGCCGCCACGAGCGAACGATCGACGGTCCAGCACGTAACCAAGCGAGCGGACGATCGGCGGCCGAGCGAACGGGCGAACGGCGGCGCGCGAGCGACGGCGCGATCGACCGGTGGTCGAGCGAACGGGCGACCGAGCAGATGTTCTCTCGCCGCAGCAGCAGGAACATGCGCATGCTCGCCGCCGTCGTCGGGGACCTCACGGCGTTGATCGGCGGGATAACCATTTTTGGAAATCCCTGGTGGGAGCTGGACACTGCCACACGGCCGACGCAGTGGCACCTTGGACCTTGGGTGTCCTCGCATGTGTTGCACGAGCCTATCGAAATCGCATGTCAGGTCTATCGATTTGATTTTTCATTTATCGTATCGTAATTCAACTCCATTCTCCGGTCGATAACCATTAGATTCTCGTTCGACAACCACACTCGATTCCCTATAATTACATGATGGGTGCGTGGGCGGGTGGCTGGGTGGTTTTGGGCCACAATGTCCTCCAACAGCAGTACTATACGACGTACTGCTATTGATACTACTGCTTGCTGCTGTTGTTGTGGACTGCTGTGTACTGGGTGTGTCCTGCTGTTGTGTTGTTGTTGTAGTCTTCGACACGACGAGAGACGAAAGAGGCATTGGGCAACATGAAGGATGCATTCGAAATGCACATATAATACATACCGGTACCTGGTACATGCACATACTATTAATAGTATAGATAGTAGACACACATATTATACGAATACTGCTGCAGATATAGACCTTCGTAAGCTCGTACATGGCGAACATCGAGTACGGGGGTAGTCTACTTGTATCTGGTACGAAGAAAAGCTGGTTGTCGTGGAAGACGAAGGGAAGACGAAGATAGGCTCCATCTCTCCGCAAGCGATACCTGGTCAAGGTACGAGTATACTGGTTGGTATGATATCATACTACTGCTGTTGTACGTACGCTGGAGCAACGCAATGAAGGCGTGTATTTTCGTAGATCATGTCTCGACTTGTTGCCTGAGTGCGTAGCTGCTGTAGATCATACCTCCAGTGCCCTCGCCTCGTCGCGCATGGCTGTGCAATCATTCATCAAGCTGTGCAGTTCCCTCTTGGCATCTCCTCCACCACCACCACCACCGCGACCACCAAGCCTTTCCTGCTGTGTGTGGCCTGGGGGGGTATTGCTGTTGCTAGCCATGACAACCAGAACAAGCACCAGAACACCACCACTGCTGGCGGCGGCGATGCGGGTCTGGTTTTTGCAGATAGATGGGCGTCTCTCTGCAGTTCTCTCTGCAGTCTGCGAGACCAGGAAGCCCCCAAAGCCCTGCCTCTGCACCAAGGGGCCAGGCTCAGAAGTTTGGGTGCCTCAGTAAATACTGTGTAGGTGTTGAGGTTGTGTCGAATTTTCGAATTTTCGAATTTGCCAGGACCTGCGGTGTTTTTGTGTTTTTCCTTTTTTGTCGAGCTCAAGGTTTCTATTAGAATGTGAAGGCGGTTTTGTACGGGTGACGGGGTGGGGTCTCGGCAAATTCCACCCCAGGTCGCGTCGCGGCAGAGGTTGGTGTGCATGAGATATCTGCAGGTACCTTCGCGCTTTTATATCCCCGCCCCTTCGTTGCCGTTCCGGCGTCGCACTCCTTCGAAGACGGTGCGGCCTGATCAGGCCACGCCTGGCCACCCCATGCACGGAGCGCTACGCCGAGGTATTTCATAGGCAATAATGTACTGCAACCAATCAGCTCTTTGTGCTTGCAACTTCGCAGCAATCGCGCGGAACGCCCCGACCCCGACAGGCGAACCAGCTCTCGCTCGCGGGCAGTGTGTCCGAAATAATTTCCAAGTCGGGCTGCGTCAAGGCATAGGTCACGGTAGGCACTTCTGGGTACTGCTGGCTTCATTAATTTGCAAGTGCAGTGTTGGTGTGTTCGTGTCACCAAGAGGTCGGTTTCTCGCGTTTGTTTGTGTTGCTGCGTTGTTGCATGTCTCATTTTTGCTGTTTAAAATATGCAACCCGACAACGCAGGCGCTCGCACGAGTCAGGCCCGCGGTTTTGCTTCTAAGTTCTACGACATCCTCTCGCAGGAATCAAGCGACATCATCACGTGGACCGAGTCGGGGCAGGCTTTCCAGGTGCTAGACTACACGAGGTTCTCAGAAGAAATCCTCTTGAAGGTGCGTTCTCATGTTCGAAAGAATGCGAACTCCTCCAACCATGTCCCCTTTTTTTTGTCGGCGGCGACGAGGTTACCTATTTTGTATTTTACCGTCGAATTACCGCAACTCTATATTAATAGTACGTGAGTAATAATTCGACTGCAATATGTTACCGGTGTGTCTTATTCTGTGTACGAGTATTTATATGATAACGTAGCAGACGTACAGAAATTACCACGTACCGGTGTGATATCCTCGTAGCGGTAACGGCAAGAGCTTCACCGGTACCTTGTATACCATGTCCGGGTAACACTCATCAACAGCTTTGGGAACCCTCTGTTCTATGCACTCGTATGTGGAACGTGCGCCCTGTCGCTGAGAGCACACACGGTCGCGACGAAGAAGGGAGTAGAAGCAGCATCGGCAGTGCGGGCAAAATTATACCTGGTACGGTATACGTGAAGAATACCTGGGAACACAAGAATAATACGAGAAGTACCTTGGGTATTATTACCTTCTATTAAATATGATGCACCAACACAGACAACACAGGCAGTTCAGCAGCTCTTGGGCTTTCGGCGGACCTTCCGCCTTGGGTTGACTAGACTCCAAGATGGCCACTTTAACTACACAACGATTTCCTTTTCTTTTTCATTTGTTGCCAGCAGCGAGTGGTGTTTGCGGGCGCGATCGCCGAGCAATGGCTACAAATGTACGAGTGTGTACTGCGTTTTGTGTCAGCGTTCGCATCCGGTCCCAGTGTTTTTTTCGTTTCTGCAGAGTCCCCGAGGTTCCGTTGCCATTGCCAGGCACCTCAGGTATCTGGTACCCACTGCTGTATACCAGGTATACGTATGTAATAATTGTCGTACGTACTCGCAGTTTTGTTCTGTTTGCCTTTGAGGGCGAAAGGCGTCGATTGCAGCATCCGCCACACCAAGCAGCCCGGCCTGCTGGGGTATATACATATCATCGTAGGGGATGTATCCGGAGTGCAACGGAAGGATAATGGTATGTAGGACACGCGCCTATTAATAGCATGCTGGTGCTTGTATATACATATCATAGCACAAAGCAGTAACATTGATATTCATGTACGTACCTGATACCGGTACATAATACCGCATTTCTGGCTTTTTAGGTCGCTATACTTGGATCCCGAATGACAAAGTTAAAGCTGCGTCGTAACAATCACTCAATCGGTCTAACTCACCGCTGACGTATTTGTGGTGCTGGTAATTTTCAGATTTCTAAAATGACCGGGTTCAAATGTACGGGTATGGGATAATATCGTATGTACCAGGTATATATACGTATTTTTTTTTAATATATACGAGTTCGTACACATTTCTGTCCTTTTTTGTTATTTTGTACCCCAAGAGAGTACCGTTATCTCACGGGAGACAGGAGGGGATTTTCCATTTTCCACCTCAAACGCTGAGAGTTAGACGGCGTGAAATTATTTGCCCGGTATTCGCCCTTCGCCCTTCAGCCCTCAGCCTCACTTCAGCCTGCCCCTACTTTTTTGCACGCGACACGAATGCTTGGCTGCGACCTGCGCGACGGGTATGATAGAATGTAGAACGTAGCACGTAGCATGCAAGCAGAAAGCACGGAGAAGCCAATAGACCGGGCTCTCCATCTCGATAGACGTACATACATACGTATAAAAGTACATACGTACCTGGTAACATATAATATGGTATCAGATATAATACATATATATCATACATATTAAAAAAAAAAAAAAAAACAACAACAGCTGTGAGCTCGAAGATTTCGTCGAAGCTCACATATATAATATGTACAGTCGGGTACAGTAGTTGTGACAAGTCAGATACATGGTACATGCATATTATCGTAAAGAGCGCTTGAGTTTGAACAGGGGTGCGATCGTTTTTCGGCGCTCGTTTTCTCGACAGCGCTACCTTAATAAGCCGAACATTAGCATTAAAATTAGATATTCGGAAGGCTCTCGGCCAGGTCTTTCCGAAAGCACCTTTTGTTGTTCGGGTACTGGCCAACTTCTCTTTCTGGAAAAATCGAGCGCTGAGAAACTATCTAATCGCGCACCCCTGTGCGATCTCAGCGCCTCTGTACGGTACTCGTAGCATCTATATATAACCTAGCCGTTGCGTCGTAGGGGTTGCTGAATAGTTTACCCTCGCGGGTGCTGACACGTATTGGTAGGATATACTCGTACGCATATATTGAAAAAAAGCAAAAAACAACAGCTGTGAGATGGAGAATTTCGTCCCCTCCCCCTCTTTAAGTGTGATACTTCGTAACAGATGGATGTATGTACCCTTTGCAGGAATTTTGGAGTTGGCATCGCCGTCATGATCTGATGCACGTGTAGGTCTGCTGCAAGGAGAATACTGTTTTTGCCCATGCAGTTATGACCCCTCAAGAACTGCAGTCCCGTTGTGGGCACAAAATACTTGTAACTACTGCTGTAGTCAGATTTAGGTTTGTGTACTCGTACCATTACTGCACTGAGCGTAGTATCTCTGTCGTAGTTTTGTGACCACAGAACTGGTACCTTTTTTAGGATGAAGAATCGGCACGGACACTGGGTGTCCTGGATGTCGACGGGTAGAAAGGAAGGTTTAATGTGAAGAACACACACACCATTAATAATGTACAGCAACAGGGTTGAAATGCTTTTTGTCGGCATCTGATGGTTTACTTCTTCTGTAGTACGGATGCCTTGTGTATACGAGCGTTTTTTTTGCCTCCCATAAATAGTTGCTGGCCACGGCAATGACCTTCTTCCGTCTCCCCTCCCTCTCCGCTCTCCTCACCTCACCCTCCACTCCCCTCCCCCTATTTCCCTCGTGTTTGCGACCTCCGCCACTGCTGGCTCGCTCGGTCACCAACACTTGAAAACCTGGGTTCCTAACGGCATGCTGGCACGAATCGTCAGTACTTCCGCCACAACAAGTTCAGCTCCTTCCGCCGCCAGCTGAACTTGTATGGCTACCGGAAGGTCATCAAGGGCCCGGATGCCGGCGCTTACATGCACCCGTCTTTTCAGAGGGACCGCCCGGACCTTCTCGGAGAAGTCAAGAAGGGCAAGGTGAGCAGCCAATATGACGGGGGGGGGGGGGGGGGGGGTTGTCGCTGTCGGCGAGGTGTGTGGGGTGGGTGCTTTGCCTACTCGAACGCTTCTTTCGTAGTGAGTGGTCTACGAGTGGTGAGAAAGTCTCCGTGCTCGCTTCACATATTATGCATCCGGTACCTGGTATGCAGCAGTACCAGGTGTAAGGTGTAAGCGAATGTAGACGTACAGCACACAGGTACCAGACCGACTATTACTATAATAGCAAGTATAACCTGTCTATGCCTTTGCTACGATGCCTCTCGTATACCAAGGTGTACCACAAACTACTGCGGCTGCCTCTAGGCAAGGTTGCTTTTGGTTTTTGCTTTGATGGTCCTGTCCTTCCGTTCGTTTCGTGTTTCTTCTCATTCGTATTGTTGTAAAGTAAGTCTTGCTTGTTTGGCATGGCGGATGGCGCGCCTGCTCTTGGTGTGTTTTCTGTCATTGTTGAACAGAAAGTGCTTACTAATGGCGCGAGTTTGCAAAATTGGACGCAAGTCGACGAGGGAAGAAAATGCTGAATTATTCCCGCTATAAAAATAAAGGCACGAACCGTAGTGGGGGGGGGGGGGGGGGGGGGGAGGTACCGGATGCATAATATGTGAAGCGAGCACGGAGACTTTCTCACCACTCGTAGACCACTCACTACGAAAGAAGCGTTCGAGTAGGCAAAGCACCCACCCCACACACCTCGCCGACAGCGACAACCCCCCCCCGTAGACCCCCCCCCTGTCTCGAACGGGATGCGTGGTCAATGGTCAAATGACTAAGGCCAGCAACAAACGAGTGCGAGGGTCTATGGTCATACGACTACGGCCGTGCACGACATGAGTACAAGGGAGGGGGGCGTCCGCTATGTGACCACAGATTTGAATTATTACTGGGAGGGAGCAGGGGATTAGGGCGAGAATATTAAATAGGATGGAGGGAAACAAAAACAAAAACAAAAACAAAAAAATCGTTTTTTTTTTTGCCTGTCGCATCTCCCCTCCGAGGGGGCGCGACAGCATTTTTTTTTTTTTTTTTTGTCGTCTATTTTTGTTTCTCTCATTCAATGTCTGGGTTGCTGGCGTGTGTCCATGTTGTGCCTGCAGGTCATATCCAGTACGATAGCATGACCTGCATTGTCTACTCTCCTTACTGCATTACAATGTACTTAAGTATCTCTCTCGTGGTTTTGTGACCACATAACTTGTATAATAACATGCCTCTAGGATGAAGAATCGGCACGGACACTGGGTGTGCGGGATGTCGACGGGTATATACAACCAGCATACTGGTTGTATATAGAAATATCGGTGAAGAACACACATAGGCACATGGGGTAAGTTGGGCCGCCCAGGTCTTGTTCACAAGTTGTGATTTTGTGATTTTGTTGCTGTTGTGGGTGCCATGTTGATACATATTACCTCGTACATTATTATCTCTATTAATAATACACGTATGAATATTATAAATATTTTTTGTATACGGACGTGTACTCGTATGATATGTATGTATCATAAGTCTATGTTGCTATCGTTGGTTTCGAGTTTCGAGCGACAGCTTTTTACCGGATTCTATTTTTAAGCTGTTTGCGTGTTCGCGCCGGTTGCTCCGACGGTGTACGTACGTTTACACGTATAATACCCGTACTTACATTATACGTCACCGCCGGCCGTAATAGAAAACACGCCTTTTGCAATTATTGCCTTTGGCTCGGCATGGCAACTTTGTCGGTCGAAGGTGGACACCAGTTTCACGCGCGCAGCAGGCAGTTATGACGATATTTCAGGTTTTAGGTCATACAGAGTACAGGACACCTATTAATAATAAGAAAGCCAGGCTGACATTGTTGCGGAAATTATGAAATTCGAGAGTCGTTATCTTGAAATTGGTGTAGAAATCACCCTCTCTCCATATAAGAAATCCAGCCTGGACCAGAATTCACTGTTTCTTATCAGGTGTCCTGTACTGCTGTATCACAGATACCCCAACCTCTCTACTATTAATATCAGGCATGTACAGCGGTTGTGGTTCCTCTATAGTACCGGCTGAGTAGTGCCGGTGGAACCGCTTGGCACCGATGGGATTCACCTGTGTGGCGGTGTGCGGAGTAGCGCCTGTTTCCGCTGCAATAGTGCCGGTATTGTCGCCTGGCGCATACCGGCACTATACAGGGGCCACTACTATTACGGGGGACCATAGTAAATAGGACCACATTTTGTTCTTCACCCCTTAAGAACTGATCCCCCGTTTTTGGGGGAAAATACTTGGAATTAGTGTGGGGTACATTTTTTCAGTTCTGAATGGGTTAAAAATAGGTAAATACATAGTTTTTTGGGTGTACCGTAGGTCCTATTTACTAGTGTTTACTATGGTCCCCTGTAATAACTGCTGAACTCCATTCCTAGCCTGAAAATTGAAACCAGCCCGAAACAATTTTTTTTTTTTGTTGCGCGATGCAAGAACGCTCCACCGAATACACGCCCAGTGGAATAACCACATCATATACATCTATGATATACGACATATTCATATGGTTTGATATCATATATGTGTCACCTCCAGAAACCCTCTTCTCGCTGTTGGCGCGTGCAGACTGACTGCACTTGGACTTTGTTTCGACTTGGAAGTGTATGTGTAAATGTAATGTATACAAGAGGTGCGTACCAAGCTAAATGCCATGCAATGCTGCGGTTGGTTCAGATGTGTGAGGGGTGAACGTGGTCGGGGGGGGGG
>MEHQ01002323.1:932028-1044824 GCA_008828725.1 Saccharina japonica
GGGGGGGTTGTGGTCGTCGGCGGAGGGATCGAAGAACGAAGCCATGTGAAGATGGTGTGTGTTCGTGTTCACATTAAGCCGTTATTTTCTACCCACCCGTCAACGTCCAGCACACCCAGTGTCCGCGCCAATTCTTCATCCTAGAAACATAAGAGCACAAGCTCTGTGGTCGAAAAACCACAACGATACAGATAAACTCGAAGAGCACATTCTGTTGCAGTAAGGAGAGCAGATGTGCAGTGGTCCACTACGCACTGCTGTATCAAACAACGCTACTGCTGCTGTAGCTGTATACTGTACCAGGTATATGTTGTTATGTCACATGTTACGCCTGATATAATAATTGAAAAATTAGAAAAACAGCTGTGACATCGAGGATTGTATCGAACCTCATCTTTGCAAGCTGAGTGGGATACTCGATCGCGCGAACTACGGGTATGTATCACACCAAGCTTGCCAAGATGAGTTTTAAGATTTTTTTTCAATATCTCACAGCTTCTTTTCTTTCCATTTTTTTTTTGTCAAATATATTTATATGCAAGCGTGAGCTCGGACCCGTTACCGGCGAGTTCACTTTTCGCAGAACCAGGAACAGCAAGCAGTGACGTACCCACATAATATCTACTGCTGTAGTATTGGTACTACCGTATCGAAAGTTTTGATATATCGAAATATCAAAGTATCGGAATGCCGAATTGGAACTTTCGATATAATGTATCCACTATGTTTCGAGTGCGTTCTATTTTTGTTTTGTCCCCCATCCCCTGGCTTGCCCGTGTTTTTCATGTTGCTACTGAACGAAATTGGAAACCTTTAAGAGGGCTCGGAGAGTTGCTTTCAACAAAATTCCGATGTTGAGCTCTCCGCGAGGAACATCAAAATTGCTTCAAACGATAGGAAAGGGGAAATCTAGAAAATCAAGATTTGTTTTACCATAACGCGCGGCCTTGCATCGTACGTACCAGTATCGAATATCGAAATCGTACCGACTTCATTTGTTGTTTGCCGGTATCGCAAGGGTATCGTATAATAAATATCATATCGAAGTCGATTCTCGTTTATTGATATCCAGCACTGCGTAATATTCTTCACGTATATATATACTCGTACGTACGAGTACATGGATGGTAGTTACCGATATGAGATATCGCAGTCACTGAACCTCTTCTGTATTATACCGTGTACATATCGTCTGTAATATGTATGGACATTCATGATGAAGGGTTTCGTCTTCTTTTTTTCGCGGCATGTTTTTTTCAAGTTTATGTGGTAAAAAACGACTTAGTTTTTACGTGTATACCAGGTATATCATAGGTTTTTTTTTTTTTCTTGGCGGCTCTATATTCTGTAAAGCTCTCTATATACTCGTATTTAGCTATATAGGATATAATAGACTGGCATGCGCAGGCGACACGCAACCAGAGGATCTTTCGTGTTGGGTAGGGATTTCGGCGACTATCCTTGAACGGGGATGATAAGGATGCATCCCCTGATTTCACAGGCCTTGCGGTATTTCCAGTATCGGTTGTGGCGAGCGGTAATGATTTTCAGCTTGTATCGGTGATTACGGGTACGTCACAGCTCTGAATTGCGGTAACTACTGTACTAGACCGCTGTATATATGATACCACCCCCTGCTTCTATATATATACCTGGTATCATATATTATTTTTGGGAACTTCGACCCGACCTCCCCAGACTCCCCCCGAGTATTGAAGTTGAGCGTCAGTGGAAATTGAAACAGAAGAACCTGTCGACTGTCGACCTAACGCTGCGAACTTGCTTCTGCTGCTTGCTGCTGCTGCTTGCGATGAATCGATTAATTGCGTGAATTTGAACGGTCTGCGACCATTGATAGGTGCCGCACTACGACATGCACGGGGTCAACGAGATTCACGGGCAGCACTTCCGCCATCACCCTCCTGGCGCCATGAAGGACAACACAAATAGAGACCCCGCAATGCCGGTGAGAGAGACGGGCCACGCCGTGGTGTTTTGAGCACTCGTTTTTTTTTACAAAATACGATGTTAGTTATATGAGAGCCCGTGTGGATATTTTGCTGAGTTCGAGGCACCCACCAGTTAATGAGTGGATGCCTGGTATCATACCGAAATGTAAGGATGGTTTCAGCTATTCATATGGTAATGTTTAGTATTCAATATGTGAAGACTGAAGACCCTAACGACTAATGGCCATTGCATTTAGGTCTATAAAATAGAGTGATCTGCAGTCAGTATAATGCGTGGCGGTTGACGTACCCGAGGCGGGATTCGGGCGGGGTAACTTTGCTGCGAAGTCGAAGTTTGGGTATCAGGTAGGCGCTCATGTGGTATTGGGGTAATGGTTACAACAGCAGTACTTATTGTAGTAGGGCCTTTATAGGACGAGATATATACGGTACGAGTCGTAGTGCACCGAGATTTTGACCGCATTGTATCGGGTGGCCGCCTTATTCGTTCCACCCTGTGAGTGCAGTTGTCCGGTCATGACGGCCGATTTTGACCGCCTTATATCGAGCGGTCGCCTTATCCGCGCTGCCTTGTACAGGCCTTCGCTACTGCTGCTGCTGTTGTATTGGGTGGACTTGACGTCAGACCCTGTAGGCTGTTGTATGGTACCTGGTGCATAGGTATTGTGTGGTGCGATGGAACCGCTCTGTTTTTAAGGTCGAAACTGTTACGTCTGACTGGCTGGAAATCAATTTTTGAACAGCGGGACAGCGGGCGGATAGCGCTCGTTTGTACCGTTCGTGACAAGACTAGACCGAAGGCGTGATGCATGCAAAAGCAGTGCCGAGTACCTAAATGGGAGAAATCACCCATGGGGTGCAAATAGGCGCGCTCCCTCTCGTGCTCCCTCTCGGCAGCGTGCCTCGCATGGCGGCGTGTATTCGCCCGGTACATGGTGTGGTATCTATATTCAATGCTGATGCTTCGCAGGCGTACGTTAGAAATACTACCAAGGCACCGGGTATGCTTTTGTATAGTCTGAGGTACATACAGCATGATTCTGGAAGATTCAATGTTTGTCCGGATTAATTCTTGGTGTATAATTCCAGAGTTATTCTGCTGCTGTGGTCGGTAGTGTTGATAGCTATATACTCGTAGTGCTGCTGTAGTTAATGCCATCTTTCGGGTGGGCTATTGTAATAATCAGAACCCTCGTTGGACAAATAAAAACACGTAAGCCTCTGTGTCATACGCACGCCATTTTTAGTTTTGATCACTACCAGGTACTTCTTTATGTTGCCCTGCTATAGCCTCGTACCCTGCAGACTTGGAGGTTAAGCTAACTGTAATAATTTTTAGTCTGCCGACTGGGAGGATCGACACCTGGCTGGCCGTGGTTACCCCTTGATATTGCTGGCGCTGCTGTAGCAGCAGCAGCAGCAGGCTCGTGTAACGGCCAAAAGGTACATATAGTACGTACGCCGACATGTGTTGAGAATGTTAGGCTGTTTTTTTTGTTCCTTTCTTCATTTTACAAATTTGACAGGTATATTGTACTTGAAGCATTTGTGCTCAACTAGGAACGCCACTCTTAATCCTGTAGAATATAGCAGTGGGTACCCCGATTCAAGAGCACCCCGTGACAAGCGTAAACAGGCGTTCTTAACTGCAATTGCTCTCATCTGTAGTGGGCATTATATAGCTTTTAGTGTGTAGGTGGGACAAGCCGTTTTTACCTAACCCCAGAATGCTCTTAACTCGGGTGCTCTCCTTAATTCGAGGTACCCACTACTGTATACATTAAACCCCTAATTTGCCCAACGTTGACATCACAACAAACCGCGCGTTAGAGCTGCACTCCCGTATGTGGGACAAGTTACTTGGAATTAGTGTCGAATGCCTGGTTCTGCACAGGCAGTGATGAGTGCTCTACTTAAAGAGTTGAGCCAATTTCAGGAGATTCTTAACTACTGTTTATCGCGTCCTGTTGCTGTAAATCAACCCTCCAGTCTGCACCGGTTACGCCAGAGCTGCACGGAGAGGGCCTAGGAGCGCCGTCGGTCTCGGTGCGCGCGGCCGCTGGCATGCCAATCGCGCACAACACGCCAGGCACGGAGGCTGCGGTGGCGCTGTCGACTATGTCGCTTGATGCTCCTCCTTCCACGGGATGGACACAGGTATGAACACTGACGACTGACGACCTACTCGGGACGAAGACGTGACGGGTAGTACTGCTGTTGCTCTTTCTGTGATACCTACTGCTGTACTGGTAGGATAGTGTGATAGATCATAGGGTGGTATCTGGTTTGAGGGCTTGTTGGATGTTGTGTGCTTGTAGTAGTATCCAGTGCGTTGGCATGGCGTTGCATTCACTGTCTTGAAAGTCGTATATATGAACTGCTTTTTTTTTCAACGTAATGTGTTGTCTCTTTGTGTCGTAAGTAGTTTGTGACCACGGAGCTCGCACACATCTCTCTGTAGGATGAAGAATCGGCACGGGTACTGGGAGTGCTGGATGTCGACGGGTAGAAATAACGGTTTAATGTGAAAGACCACACACATAGGGTGTAGGGTGGCCTGCTTTCTTTGACGGCATGGGTACATACATATATGATGCCTACTCAGACAAAGCAGTGGCGGGTACTGACGCTGTTCCCGTCCGGGTGGGAGTTCGTTTGCCCCTGAGGCGTGTCTTCTTTTAGTAGTTCGTTGGGGTTTTACCTGTAAACTTAACAGTAAACGATTTTACGAGTACGGCTATTTATGATTTCTTGAGTCTGTGCACTATGGGCGACCATCGTATTTTCAGGTCAGAAGGTATGGCATTTCCAGTGAGGTTATTTTCTAATATTATTGACGCCTTTGCTGCTGTTCTGCGGTGTTCAGCATAGGTCACAGGGTGTACGTAGAGCAGCAGTGGCATGCGTCCTTCAATGAAATGGGCACGGGCATATATAGAGGAGGGGGGGGGCGGGGTATGCTTATTTAATTATTTTCGCCAAAGAAGGATGAACACATGATGTGAACAATATAGCAGTTAGGGGTTGGGTTGGGGGCTGGGATCGGGTTGTCGACGGGTTGCAATTAATTCAATTTCGCAGACGAGAGACCTTGCTTACTCACTCGGGACGAAGCAGTGAATGGAAAGGGCCGTTTCATCCGAGCGGCCTATCTTTGGTCCATGAGGCTCCGGTAGCCTGCGGGCGCGACACACCGTTTCCTCCGTATTGTTTCTACCATAGGTCATACCTGGTATTTAAGGTGTAGGGTGGCCACTGCCGGTACGCCGCGGTGTCCACACCAGTGAAGGTCGCGCGTCTTCCCGCGCGCGCTCCCCCCAAACTGTCATATACATCGATGCCCAACAGCTTCAAAGTCGGGTTACCGAGAATGACAACATCGGGGACAACGATGTTGTTATCCTCGGCAACTCTGACGCTGCTGGGCATCGATGTATATATAACCGTTTTATTGGGAGCGCGCACGGGAACCCGCGCTGGAACGCGCGGCCCTCACTAGTGTCGACACGGCGGCGTACCGCCAGTGTCGGCGCGCTACAGCAGGTGCTACCTTTGTCCACGAGGCTCCGGTATATAGCGCGCGGGGGCGACACCTTTTCCTCTATATTGTTTCTACCATAGGTCATGACCTGGTGTTGAGGGTGTAGGGTGTCCCGTGGATTTTTTTTGTGCCCACAGCAGTGCTCGTCTTGGCGGGGAAAAGGCGGTTGGTACGGCTTTTTCCGGGACGCTGCAGGCCGTGCCGCGATAACAGCTGCCACGGAATGTGCTGGGCCCTGTGGTTGTCGTCGCCAGGTGTAGTTGCGCTCAAGTCCGTGTCTGAGCTACTGCTGTAATATGCTACGTATTCATTTACGTGTAGGAGTAGGAGACCGTTCTTTTTTTGGCGCGTCAAGGCCTTTATAGCCTCACCAACGCTGCTATGGCCCACGCCAGTACATGACGCGATGCAAACTGTACATAGATATAGCCCCACGAAACGTTGCTATGACCACGCCAGTACGTAACGCCATGAAGCACCCCGTCCCCTCGCTCCCGCCCATTGCTCGGGCTCTGCACATATAAAGGGTGCACACGCACAGTCCATGGACGCGTTGACCCTCACGCCTGCTTGGGGTGGAGCGCCCGACACCTTGCCTGATGGCGTGGACAGGAGATCGGTGTCGGAGTCGGCGGGAACAGTTGGGACCGGCGTGAGCCGGATGAGCATTAGTGGGGGCGGCGGTGGTGGCGGCGGTGGTCCCAGCAGGGGCAGCATTTCGGCGACGGGTGCACCGGTGGCGTACTGGCACAAACCGCGAAAAAGCAGGACGATGTCATCGCAGCTGGTGTTTTCGACCCAGCCGGCGAAGGACACGCTAGAGATATTGCAACCGGACCCCAACCTTTGCGGTGAGTTTTTTTTTCTTCCTTTTTTTTCTTTTATTTTGGCGGATTAGTAAACGTAAAGCTTAAGCTCACGACAAGTGAGTTCTCTCTATTATTTGGGGGGGGCATAGTAGTTAGACCCTCATGATGGACGTTAAAAATCACATATGCCGCTATGCTTACCTATACCGTATTTGGTTCTGATTAGTTGTGAAATGCCGCCGTGTTTAAATTACAGAATTGGGAAACCACGACACTTGCTTCCGTCCTTCCTTCCTTCCTCCCTTCCTCCCTCCCTGCCAACCTTCGTTCGGAACTTCCAGTACGTATGTACCACCGCACATACCAACCACGACGCAAACACTATCATATTTGAAGAATATAATTGAGAAACAGCGCACGGTGCATATCATCGCGGGGCAATACAATATTAGTAGAATGTTGGCTTGGTGTTTTTGCGTTGTCTCTCTTGTCTCGTATGGCGGGATTTTCGTTAGGCGCCTTTTGGTTTTCACGTGAAATGTTAACCCGGTCGTGTTGTCTTGGTCTTGTGTGGTGGACTGAAGGGGAGCGCCCAAGCTTCTTTTTTTTTTGCGATCAACGTGACAAAGCAGTAATAGTACGTTGGCTGTTGTGTTACGGTGTGTGGCCGATATGCAGTGGGCACTTTGGTAGGGATGTAAAAGGTTGCAGTGGTATTGTGTTGTGTTGTGTTGTATGCCGGATTTGCAAGCGCCGGTTTTGGTATTGCGTTAAAACTGTTTCAGCGTTTTTTTTTGCTGTGTTTTATGGCGGGCTTTGCAGGGGGATACCTTTGATTTTTGTGGTACACATGACACAGTTGTGTTGTATATGTTGTGTGGCGGATTGTGGCGGCGGGGGGAGGGGGGCGCTGTGGTTAGAGCGGAGAAAGCTGCAAGCAGAGTTTTGTTTTTGCCCTGTAGAGCGGATTGCAAAGGGGCGCTTTTGACGATGAGCAAGGCGGATTGTCGGCCGCATAAAATTGTGCGTCTCGTCGCAGGCAGGCAGCCCCCCTGCATGATGTTGTGTTTGTTTTTGTCGGGAGATCAATCTTGCCCCCTTTCCCCCAAGCTGAGTGTCTCCCGTAGCGCACGGGGTGATCACTATATTTACATATTAACCATTCCGCGGGAGAATTAAAAAAAAACACCCATTGAGACGAATTTCAGAGCCGGTTATCTCCCAAACGAGATTAAGTTCATGCACAAATGGTATATTTGGAAAGAGCTGGTCGAGCCCTTTCCATTCGTAGGCGTGTCGCTCGGTCCTTGTACACGTTGTCGAGAAAATTATCTTGGAAGTTGGTGTAAGCTAGAAGCGAAACTTTTTCGATATGCCTCGGCCTGTTGGTGCTTTTGGGGGGCGTGGCATGATGAGGTTCGCTTCGGATGTGGATGGGAACCATAACCCACGACGCCTTGATTTTGAGGTTTTATTTTAGAATTTTGACCCGGCCAAGCGTGTGACTTGACTGGTGGTGCTTCTACTAAGCAGCACTGTTTTTTTACAAGAGTACGCGCTGTCCGTTTGCTGTATTGTTTTACGTGCAAAGGACTGCCGCATCCGCTGCTCACGCGTCGTGACGCGGGCGCCCCATCATAGCTAACCAATCTGCGCATGGGTCTTACATGACTCATAGCCAACGGAAACCGATAAGTCACGACTACGTATATCGTAGACGAAATGTTAACACTGCGATTACTACGGGGATGTTCAAGAGCCATCCCCGGGTTTTAGGCCTTGCATGGGTCATGACCGCTCTGTCAAGCGTTCGGCGAGGAGGCCACACAATCCTCAACCGGCGCGTGATGGAGAATTTCGCGATCGCCGGCAGCCCGGCGAACCAAATCAGGCTGGCGACCCTGGGCGAAGTTCATCCTTGGTGGCCAGGGTCGCGAGCCAGGCGCGGGTCGCCGGGCTGTCGCCGATCGCGTAGTTGCTCGATGACATGTTGGTTCAGGGTGGTGGCCCCCTCGCTGAACGCGTGGCAGAGCCCGTCCGCGCCCACGCGATAGCGGGTAACGATGGCCAACGGAAAATCATAAGTCACCTATAGGACGTCGTAGGCGAAGTTGAACCCACAACTATTTGTGGTTTTTAGGAGTCATCCCCTTGTTTTTGGCCTTGCGTTTTTTTGGGTTGGGGTTGGGGGATATAGGTTGGCACTTGAGGATGGCGGCTAGATGTCCCTGTAGCCCACCGGCCGGTTGTGGTCGTGCTATCCGTGCTGCTGCCGTCTGTTGAAACGAGCGAGCGCGGTCTACTGTGCACTGCAAGGGTTGCCGCCTCTGCTTCTGCTTGTCTGTTCACACGAAATCAGTCTACTCGTCATAGCACTACTTTTCGTAGCACAGGTTGGCACAAGCTGTACTATTTGATGTACACAATATGCACTTCGATATGATGCCCTCGTCCGCTGTGTTGCCAACGCTTATACGTAGTCGCCTCCCGTACGCTAATATTTATATTCGCCCCCTTTACGCTTGTAGCTGCCTCCGTTGCGCTTATGTCGCCCCCTTGACTCTCTTAGTCGCCCCCCTTGAGCTTAAGTCGCCCCCCTTACGCTTACTGTCGCCCCCCTTACGCTTACAGTCGTGCCCCTCACGCTTACAGTCGCCTCCCGTACGCTTATAGGCGCCTCCTTTACGCTAACAGGCGCGTCCCGCCCTTGCGCTTAAAGTGCCGTCCCTTACGCTTATAGCCCCTTGCATGTATAGTCGCCTCCGTTGCGCTTAAGTCGCCCCCCTTGCGCTTATAGTCGCACCCCTTGAGCTTAACTCACCCCCCCTTGCGATCTTATAGTGATCTCGTTTACGCTTATAATCGCCTCCCTTTCGCTTATAATCCCCCCCCCCTTATGCTCCGTCTCGAAAGGGATGCGTGGTCAATGGTCAAATGTCTAAGGCAAGCAACAAATGAGTACGCCCCCCCCCCTTATGCTTATGGTCGCACCTCGTGCGCTTATAGCGGCCCCCTTTACGCTTATAATCGCCCCTCTTACGCTTTCCCCGCCTCCCTTACGCTTACAGCCGCTCGCCCTCCTTGCGCTTAGGCCGTCCTCCTTACGCTTATAATCGCCTCGCTTACGCTGATAGTCGCCCGCCTCTCTCCCTGCCTGGCGCGCCACCTCTCTCTGTTTTTTCTTGCTTTTTTTTCGTTCTTTTCCTTGTGCTGACAGACGTAATGGACGTTATATGTCAGTGTATGGAGGTTCGCTCTTCGACAGAGGGGTCGGAGGAATCCAACCTGTCGCAGCTTAGCGCCTGCTCCTTCAAAAAGGAGTCCATCAGGCGTTCCAGCATTTCTGATGTGAGTCCAGCAACTCTTTCTCGCGTCTGACACACGCCGACCTACAGAAAGGTCATCTAGCTCCTCCTCTATCTACAGTAGAGCATCCAACGCCTCGTCTTTCTCCTCCTCCTCCTCCTCTTGGACGGCACCGTGGAGGTGTTGAGCAGGGAGGGGCACTACCGCGAAGAAGCAGTGCTTGTCCCCATCGACAAAAGGCGACAGGTCCTAACCTGCCGTGATGATATGTTGTGCTGGACCTGTTGTATATAGTACAGATCCAAAACACGATCATGGCCCGTTAACCCATGAAAAACCTATATCCCACACGAAGCCCAAGTAGTTTGTCCCCAAATACGTGGGACCAGTTCTTACCCTTTATAGGACTGGAGTCCCGTTTTGGGGACAATCCACTCTAATTCTAAGTAATTTGTCCCCAAAACGGGACTCCAGTCCTAAAAGGGTTAGGGGGTAAAGGGGGGCCATAGTAAATAGGACCTACGGTACACACAAGAACCTACCACGGGTATATATTTTTACCTTTCCTTGCTAACGATACTACTGTAGTTACTATATGCCCCCCCGTAATCGCTGGTGCAGGTTATATGCGGCTCCCACCCGGCAACATGAGCTAGATCATACAGATCATACAAATCATGTCCTGAAATATCTAGGTCATGAAAAGTGGGAGTCGATGATCTGTTCAAGGTTTTTATCTTTTCATTTTTTTTGTACGTGGTGAAACAAGAAAGCGGAGAACAGAAGACAGGTTCCTACATAATGTAGCACTGGGGTTTTTTAGGGGGGCAACTCGTGGCGAGCTCGAGAAGGGCACTGATCGAGCTTGCTTGTCGCCATCGGTGGTGTTTATGAGTTTTTGGAGGGGCCACAAGGTACGCCCACCTCCCACGTGTACCTGGTATAGCATAGTCTTTCTTTTAGCCCAAGTCGAGGTTTTCCGACCGCGTTTGGGAAGCAGAGAAGGGTTAGACAGACGTACGAATATATATATGTACGTCAAAACCAGTCCTCAACGTAAAAGTCAACCAACTGAAAGGTTTCCAGCCGGTAAAGTTACCGGTAACGCAGTAGAGTTACCGGTAACCCAGGGCATCCAAGTACGGTACTCGTATACCAGGTACACGACAATACTACATGTAGCATGTATGTTCCTGGTATTATTGGTTGTTTTGCAGCCGCTCGCCCGAACACAAGTACCACCAGACACCGAATCCTTGATCGTATATAGCACAAGAAAACTAGCTCCTCAGATATACACTGGTACCGGTATATTCCAGGGTCACCAGGGGAATCGAAACGTAGTCTAGTTACCGTTCCGCAGCTTTGTTACCCCCGACCCCCTTTCACCTTCCGGTGACCGCTCGCTGTGCTTGCTTGCACCCACCTTTTTTTTCGTCTCGTGCCGCAGCTGCTGAACAGCATTTCGTGGGAGAGTGCTATGCGCGGCTCTCTCTTGGCGAGGAGTTCCTTAGCGGGGTAAGCGAGAGCTGTCTTGTCAGCGTGTTTCGTGTGTAGGATGGTGGGATGAATTGTCTTCCCTGCCAAAATAACCTTGTGTTTGTAAATGTTTTGCTTTTGTTCCGCTACGTTATTTCGTGTCCAAAACAATATTTGTGGTTGTGGATGTTTTGCTTCTTGTTCCGCTACGTACGTACGTATATACGAAGTATAGACGAAGTAGATCGTACGGTATTTATTTTTCGTGTGTTTTGTTTTTTTCTGTCGGAAGAGTCGAGTGGGTTAATCCTAGCAAGCAATCTGTGTGTTTTATGTATTCTTTTTTTTTGTTCCGCTGTGGTGTACACAAGTACGTACTCGTAGTTGTTTTTTCTTTGCTTTCTTTCTCGTACCGGCCAGGTTGTTTTTTTTGCTGAAGCCGGACCGACGCCGGCGTTCTAACGCGATGTGCGCGCTGTAGGCAGGCTTAGTTTTTACCCAGTCTGCCCCCTTTCAAATACAGTCAGTGCTGCACCTGGGTCCCAGCAGGGTCAACATACAAAATACGGGTAGCTCTACATTGGACCTTTTGCCCTTGACCAGTATGGTTCCATGTACCTTGACCAGCATGCTTACTTTCGGTGTTCGCGATTTGTTTTTCTGGCCAGGGCGACGGAAGCTGTCATATCGGAGGCCGAGCAGAACTCCCTCACCCACTCCAGGTCCACAAGCGGACACAGCATCCACCGCACCAGTAGCAACAACAACAACAACCACTTCCGCATAGGCAGCCACGGTAACAGCGGCAGCATCACCATCAGCTCGAGACCGTCCCTGAAGCAGTGGCCGTCCTTCGACCCGGCCAGGGAACTCGGGGCAGGCAGCTCGATAACCATCACAGGGATCCAGCCCGCCGTCGTCTCGATTTCCCCCCACGAGCAGCAGCACCACCACCACCAGCAGCAAGGGCTGAAACAGCCGCCCCCCCGGGGAAGGCCATCGTTTGACCCCAACTCGGAGTCAGCGGTCGCGGCGAGTCTGCGCGCGCCCGGGCACGAGGCGCGGCGACACGCGGCGGAGAGGGCGGCGGAGAGGGCGGCGAAGCCAGCGCCCGAGGTGAAGCACGAGGGGTTTGTCGGCGTTATGCCTGGCGGGCCGCCCAACCCCACCATCACGCGGGAAACGTCCCGAGAAAGCACCACCGCGCGTATTTTCAAGTCGGCCGGGACCAGGCCTTCCCCTGCTGCTCCTGCTGCTCCTGCTAGTGGGGGTGGTGGCGGCAGTGCCGGCGGCGGTGGTGGTGGTGGTGGTGGTGGTGGCAGCGGGGTTAGCGGGGTGGGTGTTGGCGGCGGCGCTGGCGCTGGCGTTAGCGGGGTTGGCAATGTCTGGGAGATGAGCGGCGGGGTGCAGCCGTCGCAGAGTTGGGCGAGCCGCAGGGATAGCGGCGACACCTCGAGCGTGACGTCCGCTAGCACGAGCGCGACGACGACTTCCGCCTCCGTCCACTGGGACGCCTCGCTCCAGGCTAACGTGGTGGTGCCGGCACCGGCGTCGGCAGCGGCGGCGGCGGCGGCGTCCGCGGCTGCTGGTCCTCCCGCCGTGACGACGACGACGAGCTCGTGGGGCCTGGAGACGGAGCTTTTGCAGGTGGAGGGATTGTCCCCGCAGGTGTCCATGTCGCCGCCGACTTCGTCGGTGACGTCGTCGCCTACGACACCGGCGGACTCTGGGGAGGCGTTCACGCGACCGGCATTGGGGCGTATGTCCAGCCTGATGTGGCTGACGGAGCCTACGCCGAGCAGGCGACCAACCATGTGAGGGGGGCGTTGTTGTTGTTGCTTTTACCCGAGGCGCGAGGGAGCGTTTTCGATCGATCGGTCCTGTTTCGTTCCCGTAAGAGTTCCGTTTTCTGCGCTAGAGTTGTTGATGTTGTTTTTTTTTTTGGGGGGGGAGGGGACTCTGGTTGGCTTTTTTGGCCTTGTAGCTTTCATGATAGATGTGTTTTGTTGAGTGTGTACCGTAGACTTAGTTTAGACGCTTAGACTAGGTTAGACGTGTTTTTTTTTTCCTCTTTAGACTTGTGAGTGTGCTTTTGGACCTAGATTCGACAAAGGGGTAAACGCCCCTTCATGCGTTTTGTGTCCAGTGGGAGAATTTCCAGTTGTGTTTGTGCCCTGTTGATGTGGCGGTGGACATTTCCCGCGCTTGTGCTTCCTGCTCCTGCCGCAGTCGCGATGTCTCGAGGGTTGCGGTCAGTCTACCATGTAAAGATGTAAAGAGACCGATATGACGAGGCGTTACGAGTCGGCATTCCGAATCGGCGGGCGGGAGAACATTGTTCTTCCCGCGGCAGAGCAGATGCCGCAACAGTGTCCTCCCCTCCCGCCCCGCCCCTCCCCGTACCGACGCCTGTTCCCTCCAGTACGAGTGTTTACGACTTGGCCTAGCTTGGAATGAAATGGCTGACCGTTCGCACTAACTCGTAATGAATTCCTCATCCCGAGAAGTCTCCGAGAAATTTCTCAGGCGGTCGGGGTTAGGGAGGGGGCTAGGGATGGTGTTTACATTTCAACCATCGTGTCGAAGCTGGGTAAATGTCTATTCAGCCCCTCCTTCCCTCCCCTCCCCTCCCCTCCCCTTTCCCGTTGAGCTCCTTGAATCCCTCGAACCGAGGACAACTACTATGCCCCCACCAAAATGTTTGCTCCTGCCCTGACGCCTGACCCCCTCTCGCATTTTGGCGTCCGCCTCTCTCTCTCCCTCCCTCCCTCTCTCGGTGTCTCTTCTCTGTCTCTCGCTTTTTTTGTTTATCTCGGTGTGTGTGTCTGTCTGTCTCTCACTCCCTCTCTGTGTGTGTATCTCTCTCTGTCTGTCTGTCTGTCTGTCTGTCTGTCTGTCTGTCTGTCTGTCTGTCTGTCTGTCTGTCTGTCTGGCCCTCAGACACGAGAGCAACGAGGTGGACCGTTTGCTTGCGAAAAACGCCAATTTCGCGGCGTGGACGAGAGTCACGGACGACCCCGATTCAATGCTGGTGGCGAAGAGCATTAGCGACTATCTGGGATGAGCGTGCGCGTGGGTGGGTGGGTGGGGCGGCGGCCGGATTTCCACATGGGGATACGTCGGTGCTTGCGGGGATTAAAGAGACAGCCTAACCCTCATCCACCCCTCCCCCCGCCTACGGAAGTGAACTAGGAGACAACCCAACCACGGCTACTTGTCCCACCGATGGTGTTCTATGGTCACTGGTCCAGGGCTACTGGACCTGCCCCCCCCCCCCCCCCGCGCCTCTCCCGGCTGCCGCTGCTTTGGGCGAAATCTCGTTGTCGTTGCGGCGGATAACGTTTCGGCGAGTCACGTGTTGGTGTGGAATGGCCGGCCGGCCGGCCGGCCGGCCTGCTGTGACCTTTGTGGCGGAATGATGTGCTGTTAGGGGGGGGGGCATCATGGGCACAAGAAACGCATACACATGTCTTAATTGTCGAGGAGGATATGTCAACCAGGGCCATCGATGGCGGAGGAGTAGGAGCGATGCCTCACCAGTATATTGTGGCAGGATGCGACAGGAGGGTGTAGGGGGTCGAGGGGGGGGGTTGGGGCGGGGGGGGGGGGGGGGGGGGGGGGGGAGGAAGATTTCGTGAAGGCTGTTGTCGAATTGTCACGGGTTTTTTTTTTTTTTTTGTTCCAGCCTCGTACATAGAGCGTCCAAAACTTTTTTTTTCTTCTTGTTCTCCCCGTGTTGTCGTTGACCCCCCTCCCCGCCCGTGTTTTTACTTGTTGAATTTTTGGGTTTAGAAGCGTCCGTGCTCCAACCAATCACCCACTCAATCGACCAACCCTACTCGCGCGATTTTCCTGGCGACGACTTTTGAGACTGAAGTTGGGTGTAGAACGACTTTGGCAACCGTGTCAGCATGGTGTGTCGGCGGCCCTGCGGCCTGCAAAGCGGAGGGATACCCTGCCCGGCTTGACCCGCTGCCCGTCCCCCGCCGAGACGGAAGAAGTTTTTTTTTTCTTTTTCCTTTTTCGGAAATAGACGCTGCGTCCTTTCTGCGTTGACAGCGTTAGGGCTGGCACTCTGGGTATAGAGCGCAGAAGGATAAGGGTGTGGAAATCGCTCAGGGAAGGGGTGGGCGGAGAGGGTGAGTGGAGTGGGTGAGCGGAGCAGACGCGCGGAGCAGCTGCGCGGAGCGGGTGCGCGGAGCGGGGTTTTTTTGAGCGGGTGGGCGGAGCGCATGGGCGAAGCGCATAGGCGGAGCGGATTCGCGAAGCGGGTGGACTGAGCCGATACGTGGAAAATGCGACCGAAGCGGATGCGCGAAGCAGACGCGGGGAGGGGGTGTGCGGACCGGGTGAGCGGACCGGGTGAGCGGAGCGAGTGAGCGGAGCGGATGCGCGAAGCAGATGGGCGGAACGTAGGCGTGGAACAGATGAGCGGGGGGAGATGAGCGGAGGGAGATAAGCGAAGCGCATGGTGAGCGAAGCTGATGCGCAGGAGCGCATGAACGGAGCGAATGAGCGAATGTCAAGGCCTTTTATATCGGGTGATTGCGCGTTTTGTCTCGCATTTTGCGTGTTGCGTCTCTTTTTTGTTTTTTATCGACCGTCGTTCGTTGTTGCGGTTGCGGTGGCGCGGCGGCGCGCGCGCTGGCGTCGCAAATCGTTTGCTTTGCTGGCTCTAGCTGGCGCCGGTCGATCGTCGTTTGTTTCTGGCTCTAGCTGGCGTTAAGGGTACCCGTTAGGTGCCATCGAGGGCGCCCGGCGGGGGCCCGCCCCCCCTGTTGGTATGTGTTGGTACATGTTGATGAGAAGCGGTTACTTGGTCGATTCCGAGGTGAAGCCTGTTCTATTGTTTTGTGAGTGTGTCATGTATTCATTCATTCTTTTGGTGTATTTTCGTTTTGTGCCTTTCGCCGCCACCGCCGTCGTAATGGTTAGTCGTCCCCGAGGCGGTCCGAGGGTTTCCAGTGTTGTTATGGCTTTCGGAATACAGCTAGGCTGCCTTGCAGATGGTTTTTTTGTTCTTATTCTTTTTTTGTTTCCGATCTTGTCCCCTTGCTTTTATGTTTTCGGTTCGACAGCGAGACGGAGCGAGCGTTCAAGATGGATCCGATGTTCCACAAGATGAGCAAGATATTCGACGAGGCTGGTTCCAGGTATTTATCTCTTCCTGTTGTTGGCATTTTGTCTTCACGGGCTGTGCTTCTAGATATATAGGCCACCGTTTTTTTTTTTTTTTTGGCGGTCCCCAAGGCTGGTGGTCGAGTTAGATCATTTGTGCGGGGTGACGGGGGGGCAGGGGGCGCGATGTAGCACCACCGAAGGTGTTTTTTTTCTTGATTTACGTTCGGCCGAGCTCGGGGACCGATCGGCCGCGAATGCTTTCGAGCAAGCGGCGTTTTTCAACGGCGTCGTCCTCGGCGCGCGCTTTTAGGTTTTTGACATGGTGTTGGGATGTTTTCTCCGGATTGCTGTTGATTGCTCTCCTATTTAGCCTCTTGAAAAAAAGTTCGAAAATTTGGGCGTTTTTTCGACTATATGCGTGATGATAGCCGGGGGGGGGGGGGGTGGGGGCGGATAGGCTATATCAGGATGTCCGCTGTCTAGACGAAGCCAAGGCCAGTAGTCTCTGAGCCTCTGTATCGCTTGATGCTGTCTGGCCGTATTTGCGGCCTACCAGGTACATGCAACTACCCCTCCTGATGACGCGATGGAATGTCTGTGGTATGTGTGAACGTACCGCCTTTTCCGAGCCTTATTGGTGTTCGATAATTAATTTATTCCAGGTATATTAGGTGCTTTGCGTGTTTCGTTGTGTTTCCTATTCCGCCGTCGTCTTTTTTATTTTCTTTTTCCCTTCCGTTACTTGTTCTCTTTTTTCCTGACGCCCAAGAGCCTAGATTGGAGCGTTATGCTATGAGCCGAAATTGTAAGCGAGATAATCAATCTTATCAATAAATCAACCAAGTGGGTACGATACGGCCGTAGGGCCATTGATCGAGGCGGGATAAGTAGCAAAAATGCGCAGTGTGTACAACATTTGATGCCAGCGGTTTCCTATTGGTCAAATGTATTTTCCCTATAGGTTTTCGAAACGCAAGAAAGGAGTCGTAGCGAGCGATGTGCGACACTACAGCACTCAGTTGTAGTAGTAGTAGCAGTAGTAGTAGTAGTGGTGGTGGTGGTGGTGGTGGTGGTAGTCGTAGTAGGACTGCTGCTGTTGTTGCTGCTGCTGCCGCTGTTGCTGATGCCGATGCCGTTGTAGTAGTAGTAGTAGCGGCAAGCGAGCAGCACCAGGTATCTCATCCTTGTATGTCGTACACCTCGCGAATGCTGGCCACCGTTGACTACAAGTAGGTTAGTGTTGGCCTGTCGAGGGAGGTGGCATGCAGAAATCGTACGAAGTGAGTGTTTGTTCCAGGACAGGTCAACCGTGGTTCTCTGCCTACTGTAGTTTCATGCCTTCCTACTATACAGTTGTCTCTACCGCCGGTTAAAACCTGCCTGTTGGTGTAGGGTCTCAATCGCATTTCCATTTTTCATGGTGCAAAGAGAAAAATACCAAGCCAGCTAATTAGTAATTGGCTCGGGGCGGGTTGGTTCTGTAAACAGCGCACACAGGTACCCTCCACGAAGTGGGAGTAAACTAAGAATCCCCATCCCATGTTGTGGGCATTACCACCATCTTTTGGCTTGAAAGCAGTGTTCGCGTATTATATCCGGTACACGAAGAGAAGAGTCCTTTTTTTTTGTTTTTTTGTTGTCCATGTCAAAAACACTCGGAAGGGAATTTTAACTAAATTCTGTTACTGCTGTCATCATACCTGGTTTGTGATGATGATGATGATGATGATGTTACCTCTACTATCATCATTATTTGCTGGTGTATACCAAACAGCGCACCCAGGGGTGGGGACCTCATCACGAGCACACTCGTTTACGGCTCAAAGCTTGTTTTAAAACTCGATTTTCGAGGCCTGACAGGACATGTCAACATCATCATCGCTTCTATGTTTATATTTATAAAAAAAAAAAAAAAAAAGTTGTGAGATCGAGGATTTCGTCGAAACTCATCTTTGCAAGCTGAGTGGGATATTTCGATCCCGCGTACTTACAGTTTTTTTTTTTTTTTTTTTCCCATTTATTATCGTCGCCCTCCTTTTCTCTCTCCTTCCTTGTCGTAACTCAGATCTGGGGTCACAAAGCAGGCTCTTCTCCCTCGCCCCCACTACGGTTCGTGCCTTGATTTTTATCGCGCAAAGGGTTCAGCATTCCCAACGCTCGTCGATTTTCATCGAATTTTGGAGTTTCGCTATCTCACGCTCTCGCGCTTTCCGCTAGCCAAGATATTTTTCGCGAGAAAAGGTCCCTATGTACGAGTATACACTCGGGGGGGCTCGAACCCGCAACCTTGACTCAAACAGGGACGAGATTCACCTGTCATTCCATCGGGGACGCCGACGTTTTTTTTTTATGTACCAGGTATTTCAAGCTGTTTTTGTCAACATCATCTGCAGATTATCATGATTGCTGCTGACGCGGCATCCGGCAGTACATCAGAGTTTTTCCGGCAGTATACCGTCGAAATGGGACCTCCCCTCCCCCCATACACATACCCACCCGGCTTGTGAAGTGTGAGTTGGCCTCGCCCGGGGAAAAAAAACTACCTGGTGTATCATATATATGTCTCGCGTCATCTCCCATCACAATCGGCGATGCACGAGGAGTCTTTTCATCCATAAATAAATGCCACAAAGTAGTACCACTCAAAAATTATCTTCTGATGATGTGTGCCTACAGAGGTGTTGTACGATTACATCGTGCAACTATTAATATGAATGAATATGTATACGTAGCTGTTGCTCTTGTCAACCTTTCTTTGCCTGCAGTATACTGGTTTTATTGCGATAAGACTTAGTAGTTGCTCCCGCAGCAGCCAGTACATCGGTTTCCGGCAGTATGTTATTGGCGAAGCGACGAATGCTGCTGCGGTAAAGGTGCACCCTGATTTTTTCATGAGAAGCTCTATACCCCACCCAAAAACGGTTTTTGAAGGCAAATGTAAGAAAGATTGGAAACCCATTATGATTTCACGCGCAGGTTCGTGTCCTGCCGACGACGCCAAATGTAAGGAACCTAGTGTAAGGGGACAGGGTATCCCTAGCCAGGTCAGCCTATTATGGAACGGGTACTCGTTGGTACTCACGTGTGTTGTTTGCTTAGAGATAGAAGAAGAGCAGGTCTATTCCCTTTGCGTGATGAAAGACTGAGAGAAAAGGGAAAGGGCATCTGGGAACCCCCCCTGGTTCCCATCTGAGATACGCCTTCCAAGTAATACCAATACGATCCAAATACCTGATACCAGGTATTTACCCACGTTTTCATATGGTAGCACCATAACACAAATAAATCATTGTGCTATATATATGCTATATACTACGTACCCGATGAGCAATCCCATGTGGCCTCAGTCTGCCTCAGTAGAAAAAAAAACGAAAAATATTGCAGCACACGCGAGGGTGGTCGATTTTTTTTTTTTCGACATCTCACAGAATTTTTTGTTCGTTAGGGGGGGGGGGGGGGTTACTAAAACCAAGTGAAAAAAAATGAAAATAAGGATTTTTTTTTTCATTTTCTTATTTCATCATGTGATCACAACGGTTGCAACGGTTTTCTATTCCGACCTCTGGGGGTGTGGTGTGCCGTTTTCTCTTTTTTCTGGACGCCCCTGTACGATATTCAAGAGGACCCAATTCAGAACTGAAAAAAAAGGCCCACACTAATTCCAAGTAGTTGGTCCCCAAATTCGTGGGACCAGTTCTAAAGGCCTTAAGAAACACCCTCGTTCAGAAAAACCATCAGCCTAAAAGCGCTATTATATCATACCTCTATCGTAGCACGCGCCCGGAGCCACCCCCCCCCCCCTCCTACACACATGCATACACCCGGCTTTGTAGGGGCAGACACCCCTCCGCCCGCCCCCATTCGATCTAAGAAAGAGCGGCATCTTTTTCCTTCACAGTCGGCGGTCCATTAGTGATTGATGTGATGATGTGTTTTTGTTGTTGTTTGTTTCTCTGCTCTCAACCCCTTGAAAAGAACCAAAGATGTCATTGATAAGAGACATGTCATGCAAGGCAAAAAACGCGTGCGCTGTCAAGGGTGTATAACAGAGGGCCGAGTGTCCCCCACTAAAACCTAGTAGTTTTTGGTGTCCGTCAAGGCGTGTCAAGGCAAAGCTTTGCTGTCCGTCAAGCGGTGTGGAAGAAGTGCTGTATCCTGACGTCTTCGTCGTTGAGAACTGCACACCCCCCCCGCTCGCTCAAGCTTTTGGGGACAAATTACGTACGTACGTACGTACGTGCTTTTGGATTTAGTGCAGGAAGTGAATAAAGTTTGTTGTGCAGTCAGTCGTGTTCGGCTGTGGTGGTTGTCGGGTCCGTCCTTGTTACAGTTTGGCGCGAAACAATAAATTTAATGATGATGCGAAAAAGCGCGTCATCTCAGTTTCGAGGGCTCTTTTTCGACCTTGCAGGCCCGGCTTCCACAACATGGCTGGCTGTGTTCTGTGAGAGTTTAGTTTATGATAAAGCTTGACTAAATTTTTCCCGCCTGCCTGCGAAAATCTCGGAGTGACTGAAGATAGATTTCAAAGATGTCAAATTACCATACGAGGTACTGGTACTTGAGGAACTTTTTTGGTCGAATCTACAGCGCGTAGAATAAGTAGCAGGTAGGTCAAAGTCGTGACACGTCGTATCAGGCATTACGTTGTCTGCTCTGCTTGCTTACTGCATTACAACGTCTAGTATCTCTGTGTCGTCGTGTTTTTTGTGTCCACAGAACTCGTATCTTCTCTACTACGTACCAGGTATATACATAGGATGAAGAATCAGCAAGGGACACCAACTGTGGGCTGTGCTGGATATTGACGGGTAGAAATAACAGCTTGTAATGTGAAGAACACACACAACACCACCAGGCAAACACTATACGCGTACTCGTATACTGTACGTATACGCACTCTGATGATGCACTCTCGGTACCTGATTCACTCGTCGTGTTTCTGGGGTTGTTGCGAATCAATACCGGTATGCACGAACTCGTCAGGGCTTGAAAAAACGGGAGCCGTTTCTGTGTCAGGCACCACCAGCATTCGATCGATCGAGTGACATGCACGTTCTAGGTACACTCGTAAGCAAAATGAGCAACACGAAAATACAAGGATGTTGTACGAGTATGTACGAGTAGTAGTGTTTTGTTTCTTCAAGAATAAAACCGCCAGCGGGGGCCCGAAAAATGTCAACCAACTGGAGGGTTAACCAACCAACTGGAGGGTTTACCAACCAACCGTTTGTCCTAATCACTGCCACTGCTGCTCTGCTGCTGCTGCTGTCAGCTGCCACAGCTGTCAGAATGCCCCCTAAAGTCGCAAAGTACCAGGTATATATTATACGTACTACCCAGTACTACCAGGGTTAATAGTAGCAAATAAATGGTAAAATACTCCGAAAGTATAGCAACTATTATTATAGCTAAATACCCCGGCTGGTACGTAGCAGGTACTACTCTGCTTATATACTGCGTAACATTTTCAATGTAGATTCTCTGTGTCGTAGTTTTGTGACCACAGAGCTTGTAACTCTCTATCGGATTGAAGAATCGGAACGGACACTGGCTGTAGGTGTGCTGGATGTCGAGGGTGGAAAAAACGGTTTACAGTGGTACCCCGAGGCCAAATTGGCTGGACCCGTCTACACTTTTTCTTCTTCTTTTTCCATCCCATTAAATATCTTCGCCCTTCCTTTCTCTCTCCTTCCTATTAATAGGGTTAACTCAGATCCGGGGCTACAAAGTAGGCTCTTCTCCCTCCTCCCCCAATCAATACGGTTCTTGCCTTGCGTTTTTATCGCGAGAAAATTTCAGCACTTTCTTCCCTCGTCAACTCTCGTCGAATTGTGCTTATTACTCATGCTAATATGCGCTCACGACAGTTAGTTGGTGTCATTTGAGAATAATAATCTCCCTACGGAGACTCGAACCCTCGACCCCCAACCTAACAGGCTTCGTGGTTACCTGTTGGACCACCGGGGCGACCGGCACTAAAGCTATACGTTTCCCGCTGTGTGGGTAACAGAGAAGGCTACGTAGTAGTTAAGAGGGTTAACGTTGTTTTCGGCCTGTACCACACCACTCTTAAATAGGGAGACCTCTCTTAAATAGGGGTACCCACTGGAATGTAAAGAACACACACTATGGTATACGTGATATTTGGGAATATATTATGTGCCACAGGTGTATGTACATGTGTAGCAATCAGCACAGTTTTAGTAGTGACACTGCAAAATGTTATCCACTCTGTGTTTTCAAGTATATACTTTGTCCCCACATCGGATATATACTGGTATACCGAGGGCATATACAGGTGTTAAGTTAAAGGTATACCAGGTATATGAGACACCAGAGTATCCCTTGCCAGGTTTGCCTATTGAACAGGTACTCGTTGAATCTTACGTGTGCTGTTTGCTTAGTCTAGAGATGCAAGAAAAGCAGCTTTATTCCTTTTTGCATGATAAAAGACTTTGTGAAAGGCTTTGAAGGCTCACAGGTTTAGCCTCGCTTAGGGGAAAACCCTAGTTTCCATCTATGATACGCTTTCCAAGTAGTACAAACACGATACCAATACCTGGTTACCACGTAATTACCGGTATTTCCGCGTCTCATTTTCTAGCAGGACCATAACACTAGCCCACTCTGGGGAACCGCGTACATGCAGAAATATGACAAATTCGTGAAAACTCCGATTGCGCGAACTAAACATGTCGAAGATGCGGCCCCTCATATAACCCACACTCCCACACCTCTGAACAGCAAGGGTACGAAGCCGACCAAGGGACGTAAAAAAACGAAAGAAAGGTTAGAACCGAAAGCAAAGGCATGCAGTCCTGTGCCCGCCGGTGTGGCTGCATGATGGGTAGTCCATTTTACATAGAACCTCCCCCGGGCTCGCGAGCGGGGGGGGGGTCGGCAGGACTATATGCCAAGGTCTTCTCGCGGCCGCCGATGGAGGTCATCGTGCGCGAGATTCTCACCGAACTCGCCGATCCACCCATCTTGGTCTTCCACGACTGGGAGGCTGTACTTGTAGTAGCCGACGGCTCCCGCCTTTTCCACGTGTACCGCGACGCCTTGCACCAACGGTTTTGGTGCCGCCCTCGAACAGGAACAGCCCGACTGCGGCTCGGTGCGACCCATTGCCTACATCAGTCGAGGTATATACCCTTGATTCCGAGAGGCACTGGACACCGCTGGACTCGGAAGCTGGCAGCATAACAGTCTGGGCCATCAAAAGTGACTCCGAGGCTATACCTTTGGGGTACATGAGATCTCCCCAGCGCCGTCTCGCCCGTTGCGGCGATGACCCGCGAATGCCCCGGTCCTCCTTCGGAGTTTTCGCTCTGTTTTCCTGACGCGCCAGCTGATCACAGCTCCGAGAGGTCTTCTTGGCCGTCGCACCTGGTGTTGGCCCCTCCCTCGCGCTGTCAGAACATGGCCCCTGCCTCGGAACTTGTACCGGAAAACAAAAGGGAGGTCCTGCCGTCGACGCCACTTGTTAAGTTCATCCATTCAGAACTGAAAAAAAGTCTCACACGAATTCTAAGTAGTTTGTCTTCAAATTGGTGGGACCAGTTCTTAAGGGGTTGAAGGTATGAGACACCAGAGTATCATATCCCTCGCCAGGTTTGCTTGTTAAACAGGTACTCGTCGGTACTCACGTGTTGTGTTGTTTGCTTAGAGACAGAAGAAGAGCAGCTTTATTCCTATTTACCCGATGAAAGACTGAAAGGCTGAAGGCTCAGGTTGCTCAGGTTGCCTCGCCTATAGGAAGCCCCTGATTTCCATCTAAGATACGCCTTCCGACCACTACGATACGATCCGAATATACCTGTTACTGGGTACTTACAGGCATTTCCACGCCCAAGTAAATAGCAATTAACACTACCGATAGCACGCCCCCTCAATACTACCCCCTAGCTGCGGGGCTACCGTGCATGGTGAATACCACGCCGGGGATACGTTAGAGAGCATACCTCCCTGCAATAGCGCACCCGGTGATAATCATTTTAAACGTCATTTTTTTATCACCGGGGTGTAATTTCTTCCGTGTCACAACAGTATCATTGACCTCTTTTGAAGAACTGTGATTGGTCAGGCCACACTCACGCGAAACTCTCCCAACACTAAAAGCCTGACATGCATACGTATGTCTTCGAATATTTGTCCTGCACGAAACCCAACGAGAGATTCCCAGCACCCATTTTTTTTAACCAACTTTCTCGGTATTGGAGAGTGACTTTAGAATAACGTTTTGCTTTCGTCCACAGGTGGTCGAGACTCCCCCCCCCTCCCCCTGCAAAATGAATGCTGGCGTAGAAAAATCAGTGTGGAGACATTGCACAGTGTAAAAAATCCCGCGAGGTGCCCAAAACCTCTTCAACCCGGTACGCCTACGAGTAATGGTGTGCTACATTGTTCATTCAGTGTCCCAACAAGAAGTTTTTTACACCCAAACATGGTAGAGGGGGGGGGGGGACACGGGAGACCATCAGACATCTTTGCTTCTACCGGCAAAGGGGGAAAGCGGTGTGTGTGTGTACTCATTAGCCGCATGTCGCGCACGACCGTAGTCGTATGACCATAGACATAGACCCTCGCATCCCTACAATGCCGGGACGGAGCACGTTGGGTTTCCACCAACCAGGCAGACATTGCTTGCACGGTCTCTGCCACCGGGAAGATTGTGCAGAAATTATTGTAAGAAATTCGGATTTTGTTTTCTTTTTTTTCTTCTTGTTTTCGGAATTAAGGCGAGGATCGAACCAGCGACCTGTGTCTGAGGTGTAAAGCGGGAATCGAACCAACGGCCTTACCTGAGCTGTCAAGCACCAAGTATTGCCGACGACGCCAATGTACAGGAACGAAGAGTATATCAAATGTTGTAGACAACAAACCCTTTCCGGTGGAGGTGTATACAATAGCCTTTTGTAAACCTCGATTCCACCACAACTAATAGTAGCCGGCAGGTTATACGCCAGTATGTATACTGTTGTTTGATGTGTACAGCCTTAAGGCATACTAAGACCATCAATAATGCGGCAAACTTTGGCGAGCATGGATGGGCTAGAGGTCAGAAGAAGGAGCATGGACACGATGTATTGTGAGAACGCCGTCATCAACCTTGTTAACGCATTTGCTCATCATCATGGGTGGGCTTGCACCGACCACATAACACACACACATACATCACATGCAGGCAGTGCTTGCTTGTGGTTTATCGCTTCGCTCGCTATTCCTGGTTTCGTATTCACTGGTATACACCGGTGATTATTTCGGCCCTCTTCCGGTCACGCCGCGGGGCAACCCCTACCTCTTGCTCGTCACCGACCGTTTCAGCCGTCGGTCCGACATGTTCGCCGTCACTGCGGCAGAATTCACCGCGGAGGGCACGGCCAACGTCTTGGTCAACAAATATACCCCCCTCTGCAGATGCCCAAACACCATATTCTCGGACAATGGCCTCCAGTTCTGCTCCAAGCTCTCACAAGCTGTCTATCAGCTTTCTTTGGGCGTGCGCAAGCTTATTACAAGCTCCTACCACTCTGTCCCGAAATATAAGCAACATTTTAATTTAAATTTAGTATACAAAAGGTTATTATATTTCGGGACAGAGTGGTACCACCCAAACAGTAACAGGGGTGTTGAGCGCGTGAACCACACAATGGCCCAAATGATAGCTATGGCTGTCAACGAAAACCAAGACGACTGGGATTTACACCTCCCTCACGTCGAATTCGCGTACAGCAATTCGGTCAGCGCAGCCATGGCCGTGGCCTCCAACGAGGTGCACATGGGTAGACTTCCACGTCTCCCCTTAACGGTTTTCGACCGTACCGGAGTCGCGGGACACCAGAGTTTGGCCCGCGATCACCTGGCCTACTGCAACCTGGCTACAGACCGACAGCAGGGCGCGAACGGCATTGGTCGCCAACACCATGCCCTCACCGTTTCCCGCGTTGACCGCCGGAACTCCCCCCACGCCGACGCGCTGCACTCGATCCCTAAATTCCCCGTGGGAAGTTGGGCGTGGGTGTACAACTTAGCTTCCACCATCCGCCCGGGCGTGAAGCCCAACACGGGCGCTAAGCTACTGAAGTCCGAACTTGCGCTCAACTAGACGGGCCCCTACAAAGTCCGAGCACAGTTGGACCCTGCTTGTCCGCCGACATCCCGGACGGATCTCCGCTCGCGCGATAACCTGCTGTACTTGGATCTCCCTTCCGACCTGTCCGGTTCGGATGCTCGCCGACGTGTGGCGAAAAGCGCGCTGCAAGCCCTGTAAGAACCCCCACGACAGTGGCGACATGCTCAAATACTTACCGGCGGGTCTGACGCAGGATGTACTAAATGATTCTCCAAAAACAAAACCGCCGCACCACGTCACTCAATACGACGTATCGACTCCGCTCTAACGCCCAGAGGTGGAGAAGATAACTGGTCATCAGTCGGTCCGGGGGCGTGGTGGAGTTATCGCGGTGATGCACGAGACGCATTGGGCGGGTCTCTCCGAACCGTCCTGGGAGCGGGAATAAATGGATCTCTAACTATCTCGCCCCCACGTTTTGCGTTATTGGGGCGGCACTCCGGACTAACACCGCCAAACCAATCAAGCGCCTTTACCGCCGGATGCGTATTGGTGCGGCGCAGCACGAGCTTTCTCGGACCAAAGGTGAACATGTTTTGGCGCCCGGTTTCGCCTGCGTCCCACGCGCGGAGTGGCTTCGCCGCGACCACGACACAGTGCTCCCCCAAGGGCGCCCACCTTTGGTGCAAGGGCGACGATGCCTTGTGGTGGCTCGGCACTATCAGCGCGAGGACGACTGTGGATGACGTGAATCTCGTCCGAGATTTGGACGACCCGGGGCCAATCAAACTTGCCCTCCCTCCGGCGCGCTACACGACTTCAACAGGGGTCGTACGTAGTTCTTGATGTCTCCAGGTCCATATATCCAGCGCGTTCCCTCGTGGGGTCCAACGTAACGTAGATGAACACGGCTGTGGTTAGCTGACTTTCATGCCACCACAGCACTCTCGGTAGTGTGTTCCCCGTTTCTATGGGTTCTGGGGCTGGGAGGTTAAGCTTCAAGGCCTTCTCTTAGGTATTTCTTGCACTTTCGGTGTGAGTTCGGTATTAAGTTCGATGTTTGCTTCATTTTTTTCGTCCTGCCGACGCCCTTCCGCGGAAGAGCCGGGGGGGAGCGGTCAGGGTAATATGGCTACTCATACTGCGGCACAGGACTGCTGTATCGTTATTTTGTTTTCTCTTTGTTCTTCATTCTTCAGCACGGCACTCGCCCCCCCTCGGGGGGTTGTCGGTAGTGCCCATTCCCCGTTTAGCGTTAGTTGTTGCCTTCTCGGTGCTAGTTGTTGCCTAGTTCTCGCCACCCCCCCCCCCTCGTCTTGTTGGCAGCTCGCGGGAGGTTTTAGACGTTCGTTTCCATTACAGCACCTGCGCTCTCGTTCGATTGCTGCGTTTTTGCCGGCTTCTTGGTCTAGCAACTCAGAGGTGTGGGAGTGGGTTTTGAAGAGCCGCATCTTGGGTCTGGTGCACTATTGTTTGTTTTCGTGGAAGTCGCCGCAAGTTTCCACGGAAGCTTCCACGGCTTCCATGGGAGCTTCCACCACTTCCACGGAAGCTTCCATGGGAGTCGTGGAAGCTTCCATGGAAGCCGTGGAAGCTTCCGTGGAAGTGGTGGAAGCTTCCGTGGAAGTGATGGAAGCTTCCATGGCTCCCATGGAAACTTCCGCCGTGGAAACTTCCATGCAAGTTTCTAAACATCCGCGAAAGTTAACGTTTGAAGAGGGCCTTCGGCCACTAGACAGGTCTAATGTGGTTCCGCGCTGCGCGCTACACGGTTTTTAGTATCCCATTTGTGTAATAGGTCCACGTTTTGGTAAGCGGGATGGGCACACTTTGGATGGGACGTTGTACCAATAAGTGGGATCAAGGGGGGTTTTCATTGAAGCTTCCCTCGCTTCTATGGAAGGTTTCATCACTTCCACGGAAGTTTCCATGGAAGCGGCGAAATATGCCATGCAAGCGGGAGAAGCTTCCATGGAAGCGATGGAAACTTCCATGGAAGCTTCCATCGACTTCGACTCACACGGGGAAAAAAAAAGTGCAGGAAACCGCGCATCTTCGACTCATGTTCTACAGTAGTTCGTGGAATTGGGATTTCCCCGAATTTCCCTTGTTTCTACATATATATACGGCTCATCAGGGTGGGCTAGTGTAATAGTATGGGCTTGGAAGGCTGGCAATTACCTCAATATATATATAGGTAATTGGTATGTTTTCGTATTTCTTGGATGGCATTCGTGTTCGGGGTAAATATAAAAATGGAACGACAATGATGCCCTTTTGGGGCCAGATGCCATCGCGGCTCTGGGAATAAATAAGCTATACTTTCTCCTACACTTGGTTCTCCACGAAAGCGAGTAACATCCAGGGCTTAATAGACAGACCTGCGAGGGGATACTCCGTGTCTCACCCAATCCTATATCAGCACGTGTTGGTGCTGTAGTACGTCGTACGGCATAAAACTTTGCGCTCAAAAACGTTGTGCGCGCAGAGGGGGTTGTTTCCTTGCCGACGCTTCTCCTATCCGTCGCTTGTTCGATGTGCGCTCCTGGCGGCATGATAATAGTCGGGGCATCCATTATTTCGTAGGAGGTGTGCATACCGGAAAATAAATGTGTAGCAAGTATGCTACATAGGGGAGCAGGGCGGTCTGGCCCCTTGACTGCCCCCCTTGATAGATGGTGGCCACAGGCGGCGAAAAAGCAAGGGCATACGATTAGCAAAACGTTTTGCATGCAATATATATGGAAACAACGTAATGAGCGCCCAAAAACAAAAAAAATCTTTGTGTGTCTCTATTGGGAGTATGGGAACAAACGGTGCTTGCTCCGTCTCGAATGGGATGCGTGGTCAATGGTCAAATGACTAACGCAAGCAACGAATAAGCCCCCCCCCCACTGTATATACAGTTGGAAACTACCAGGTAGAAAAATAGTCCTTGACGTGCCCCCAAAGACCGATCCTCCTCCTACAGTAAGATGCGCGCGCCAAAATACCGGTTTCCTGGGACGCGGCCCAAAAGGCCGATATCATCGGACGCGCCGTGTTATAGGTATTACCCTTGGCTGGGTAATCGATCGATCTTTTACCTCTATAGCTCAGCCGGTAATACCTTCACATTTGGCGTCGTCGACAGGGGATTACCCTGGGCTGGGTAATCGATCGATCTTTTACCCCTATAGCTCAGCAGGTAATACCTCCACAGCCGCCACCAAGACCCGTCTAATTCTAATTGGACGCGCCCCAACAGACCGGTCTACTAATAGGACCGGTCTCCTGTTACGGCGGGGGGGGGGGGGGGGGGCGTACTCATTTGTTGCTTGCCTTAAGTCATTTGACCATTGACCACGCATCCCTTTCGAAGACGGAGCTACGGGGGGGGGGGGGGGGTGTACTCATGTTGTGCACGGCCGTAGTCATATGACCATAGACCCTCGCATCCCTACAATGCCGGGACGGAGCGCGTTGGGTTTTCACCAACCAGGCAGACATTGCTTGCACCAAGCTTTGCAAAGCGCCGTGAGGTATTGGGCGAGTCGCATGGGGGGTGAGCTGCATCCTGCTAAGAACCGCCTCTGAGGCGGACTTGCATATGGACGACAGCTTCAATGAGTTAATTTATTTTCTGGTGTGGCCACTTCCGGAGACAGTAATGGGAGCACTATGTATCTGCCTCGCGGGTGCCTTACCATATTAACACTACGTGATACGACCATTTCCCTTGTGCGGAGCAAAGGTTCTCCACCCCGCACAAATGATCTACTCGACCGTCAGCTTTGGTGGGGGGGGGGGTTCTAGTAAACAGGACCTACGGTAAACACAAAAACCTGTATATTCACCTTTTTAATTCAGTGCGGGTACTCCAATAAGGCGGTATCCCTATAAGGCGGTGTCCCGATATAAGGCGGTCAAAATCACTTGGCGTGACTGGGGAATTGCACTCATAACCTGGAATGAATAAGGCGGCCTCCCTCGATAAGGCGGTCATATTGCTCTGGCACACCACCGCCTTATTGGGGGACCCCTGCTGTAACAATATTTGGTCCTATTTACTATGTATGGTCCCTCTCGTAATAAAACGCGCCCCTAAAGACCGATTTCTTATGGAATACGCCCCAAAAGACCGATCTACTTATACAGTAGTAGAATAGGACACGCCTTAACAGACAGGTTTTGGTGAAGGTCTTACCTCTACTGAGCTACAGGAGGGGTAAAATATCGATCGATTACCCAGCGGCCCAAGGGTTATCCTTCTAAAAACTCTCCCCCCCTCTGAACGGCGGGATGTTTGGGACGTCGGTACCGTATACGGCCGTACGTTGATTGACCTACCCGCTTTCGTTTCAATACCTGGGGAGCCAGAGGGAGACATGTTTTGTTCGGGATATGCACGCGCAAGCGATTTCTATAAAAAGAAACGTTCAAAGTGAGACTCGAACCCGTGTCCTCGACGACGCCACATGTGAAGGCGTTACCTATACTGAGCTATACTACAGGGATACAGTCGTAGTATCGACCAATTACCCCGCCCAGGGTAATCCCTATAAGGAACGATTCTACTAGGTCGCGCCCCAATAGACCGGTCTACTACGACGCACCCCTGCAACAGACCGGTTTCCTAGGGTGCTCTCCAAAAGCCCGATCTACTACGAGTAGAATACGACGCGCTATGAGGCACGCAAAGAAGCGGTCATTCACACCTCCACACCTATACCCCTGAACACAGCAGGAGCCCGGGGGGCAGCATAGCTGCGCACCCGGCTAGATAGGTGCACTCGCAGAAGCACACACAGATAGCAAAATACAGAGTGATATTATGTGTTGGTAACCCAACAGGTATTCATGTCGCATGCATGCCTACATATCAGTAGGAAACCTGCTAGGATATCCAAAGATGGCCCAGACGCCACAGCGCGCCTTAACAGACCGGGTTTACTCTTAATAGGTCGCGCCCCAACAGACCTGTCTCCTAGGCCTCAAATAACCGGCCTCCTCGTAGATAGATAGGACTCTCGCCTATAAACATCGGTCTCCTATGTACGAAGGACGAGCCCCAAAAGACCGATTTACTGATAAGTAGGATGCGCCTTAAAATACCGATTTACTTAAAATGAGATGCGCTCCAACAGACCGGTCTACTATTAGGACGCAGCCCAAAATACTATGAAAATAGCTTCTTTGCGTACCGGGGGGGGGGGGGGCACACACGGCATGGTTCTCGTATATATAAGGTGTGCCGACGATTTTCGTCGTCGAGTGAGAATGCGCCGAGACATTTTTATGCACGAAAGAGAACACAAGGGAAATAACACAGGGAAGTTAACATACATCTTTTACACTAGTGTGTTCTTAGTTTTTTTTTGCTTTGTTGGCCACACATCGCTTCACGCCTTTTTTTTCTTGCCTTTGGACGTGTGCTACGATAAAAAAAAAGGTACTGTACCTTTTTTGGCTGTTTTTTTTTCGGAATTGAATGACGGGGCGGGCGCCGTTTGCTACGATAAAAAGGTGCTGTACCTTTTTTTGGCTGTTTTTTTCGGAATGACGGGGCGGGCGCTTCTTACCCCCCAAATCGTCGGAATTAAAGTGTTGTGTTGCGTTATTTTTCGTTTCATACCTGAAGGCCACGGGATTGTTCGTCGGGTATAATAATAGCATAATCGTAGCACTTCTATTTTTGAAGGCCGGTAACTACCTCTGTAAGCCCATCGAGACATATTCATATGCCATCTGGCTCGGGGATTAACAAAAGCTGCTTCTCTTCTACGCTTGACTCGTACGGTCAGTGAGTAACACCAAGGATGCTTAATTGACAAACCTGCAAGGGGGTACTCTTGTGTCTCACCCAGTCATATAACACATCGGGTACCCCACTTCCATTTTTCTCTCCGGATTCAGTTTTCGGGTGAGGTATAGGGCTCCTCAAGTGATAAGTGACCACCCTTAGAAGGCAAAACGGTTTACCTTTATGTCCCTGTAGCATGCGTCTCCGGCGGTCTGGATATTCTGTTTTTGGCTATATGGACACTCGCGCTATGATACACATGGTCAGATGGCAAAAACAAACAAACTAAAGAGGCGTTCTGCTCGCTACGTTTTTTGAGTGAGCAGAAACCGCTGTGTTCACCGAACCAGGGTATATGTAGGGGGGTGGCGCAGAAAAAAGACGACTTCGAGATGTAAAACCCTCACGTACGAAATCGCGCTAGCAGAGCCTTGTGTTGGCTTGAAGGCTCCATTGGGAATCTTAATCTTCCGAACCTCGGAAGTATAGTTCATCGATCCCCACTTCCTGGTCTACTCTTTCAGGGCAGATGATCTGTATGATCTGTACGATCTAGTTCATGTTGCCGCGTGGAAGCCGTATACAACCTGCATGGTCTAGGACAGGTTTCCTGGGTTGGATCTGCACTATGTACAGATCCTCCTGCACAACATATCATAACGGCAGGCTAGGATCTAGATAATCTACGAGTATCTGTAGATGGTCTATCTGTAGATGATCTATCTGTGGATGATCCATCTGTAGATGATCTGTCTGTAGATGACCTATCCGTACATGCTCTGCTCGACGTGTGGTCCACACATGGGTCATCAGATCCCCCTTTCGTGAGCTACAAATAGATATTTCGGGGAGGGGGGAGGGGGGCGTCATTTTTTGATGGCACGAAATACTGTACCAGGTCAGGTACCTGGTATACGATATGATCAGCATGATCTAGATAGCGTTTGCCAGTTGGGATACAGCAGCATACGCATGACACGGCTCTTGCGCATATGTTTGCCAGGTGGTGGGTTCTGTATACGGATCTTGACTTGCACAACATACTCGTACGAGCATCATAACGGAAAATATGAGATCTACAGTAGATGATCTACAAGTAGATCAAGTAGATGATGATCTGTCTGATCTGTAGAGTTTTCATCATCCATTCCGCCGACGAAAACCTCAAAGAAAACGTACCTCCCACCCCCCCGTCCCCCGCCACCTCCGTCAAACGTTTACAGCTACCCTTATCAATAACTCGAGCGCGCCTTAATCTTCGCGGGGCCTACACACAACAAACTCAAAAACTCGACGCAAACAAACGTCGCACGAAAAAATGGAACGAACGCCGAGTCGAGCAAAACTGTGGGGCTGCCACGCACCACCACCACCACCGTCACCACCACAGGGCGGAGAACCAAAGAAGTGCAAGACAAGAAGTCTGCCCTGCGGAGAGCGTCCGCCCTGTCACCTCGCCCCCCCCCCCCCCCCCCCCCCCCCCCCCCGGCCAAAAACAAAACAAAATTGTTGCCAAGTTTTGGTTTTCTAGTTGTCCGCCACGATCCAGGCGTCGAGCGTGCGCGGCCACGCGGAGCATTCCGCCTGCGGTCGGAAAAGATAAATTATACGGCGGGGAGGACAAGATGTTAAAAGTGATGGGATATATTATAGGTATATCCTATCGAACGCGTTTTCCCCCTCCATATATCATATCGAAACATCAAACTTTAGATATATCATATCGACCGCGTTTAGCCCTCCATATATATCATATCGAAACATCGACCTTGTGATATATATATATATCGCATCGAAAGCATGTTTCCCTCTATATATCATATAGAAACATCAAACTTTCGATACATCGTATCGATATAAAAAAGCCCTCCATATATCATATCGAAAAATCAAAGTTTCGATATATATCGTATCGAAAGCGTTTTTGCCCTCTTTATCATATCGAAACATCAAACTTTAGATATATCGTATCGATATAAAATAGCCCTCCATACATCATATCGAAAAATCAAAGTTTCGATATATATCGTAGCGAAAGCATTTTCCCCTATATGTCATATCGAAAAATCGAAATTTCTATATATATCGTATCGACCGCGTTTAGCCCTCCATATATCGTATCGAAAAATCGAATTTTTTATATATATCGTATCGAAAGCATTTTCCTCTCTATATCATATCGAAATTTCGATATACCGTATGGACCGCGTGTAGCCCTCCGTATCTCATGTCGAAAAATCGATTTTTCGATTTTTTTCTTACCGAGCGCGTTATTACCCTCCATCCTCTGGCATTCTCGTATTTTTTGTGCCGATACTGAACGAAAAGCTTTTGACGTAGACTACAAAACACGACACGCACTGGTATCTATATATGTTTTCATATCATTTATTATATTTGCCCTTCTTTTGCGTGCTCCCTCCCTCCCGGTAGTCGTAACTCAGATCCTGCAGGGTCACTAAGTAGGCTCTTCTCCCCTCTACCCACAACGGTACGTGCCTTGCATTTTCATCGCGAGAAAGGTTCAGCCCTGTATTAATAGTATATAACATGATATCGACTACCGAAATCGTCATATCAATTTGATTTCCGCTTATTCCGGCACATATGATACAACATCGCATCAAACTCGATTCTCGTTCGAAATCCATCACTATTGATAGAAAAACACGCTCGTATGTTGTCGAGATATGCGCGGGAGAAAAAAACGACCCTCTTCATGAGAGATATTTTTTCAAGTTCAAGGCTTTCGTTGAGTCACGCCCATGCGCGGAGTTCCAAGTCGCTACTTTTAACGTCCAGACGGTTCGTTCGCAGCCATGCCGCAGTGGGGAGGGGGTGCTCGCTATGTGTCCCCGGGTCTGAGATACGAAAAGGGAGGGAACTGGAGAAAAAAGGCAAAAACAACAGATACGTAAATAGTACCTGGTATTCACAGATGGGACGGAAACAAGAAGAGGGAAAACAGGAAGAAAAGGGGGGAAAAAAGGGGGGGGAAAAAGGGGGGGGGGAAAAAGGAGGGAACAAAAAAAAGGAAGAGATCGTAGTGCGATAACGTCAAAATCCTGGCAGGCGTTTTTCTGCTTCCCTGGCTCTCACCTCCGTAAACCACATTCCAATTTCGTGCTGGGCGCTCTCGCCGCCGTCCTGTTCAAGGTGCAAAAACAAGCAGAAACACACCACACAGACAACGACCGCGCGTGTGAGACTCGACACAAGGCGGCGTAGTAGTAGTCGGGGAGGGTATATGCTATTAATAGTATGGCGGCTACAATATGGGCCCACCAACACGAAACACCTAATAATCTGAGCAAGACTTACTGCAGAACCTTATTGTGACCACACCATCTTCTTGGAGGTTGAGAGAGCGAGATTGACCATAAAAAGTGACGGGGATTGAAGCAACGGGCACTGCGTGATTGGGTGATGGTATGATACGTACAATGGTTGGGGTCCGAGTTACAATGGTTGATGCAATGCAAGGGAGTCGGACGTACGCACGGCACGGGCATAACATGATCCTATATGCCCGTACTGTTGGACGCTCACTGCGTTCGTAGACCGTCGACAACGCCAAAGCTATCGTTGGGCTGGTCGCTATCCCTTATATCCTCTACACCCCTTAAAAGGGGTACATCTTGAGCGTGTGCTCTTACACACCAGGTACCTCTCAAGATAGAGTGCAGCGCTTGCCGCTGATGGCATTTTCTTGGTCCAATTTTCTTAAACGTCCCTCAAAAAGTGAGCCTTGTGTTCTTATTAGCCTTAGAAGGCTATTTCTTACTCGTGGGGGGGGGGGGCGTGTATGCACACTGTACGGCATCAAAAGGCAAAAACTGGGTCTGACTCGTCTCGAAAACCAATACCACCTGGTACCTGGCACAACATTAGATTTGACCAATCCAACGATACAGTTTAGGCTGCCTCGAGGCGAGAGAACAGGCAATAATGCATTCGTCCACCTGATCGGCTGCATGCAAGAAATCTCGTCATAAAACCATCTGGTGTTTGTACGGAGAATGCGGCATGTCTGAGATAGACGACTGCACTGAGATTAGACTCTACAAGAGGGACGTAAAACGCTGTGTGTAGCCGAGGCTCACCGATCCATGGATGAGGTTGCGCCCCACCCGGATGCAGTAGTCCCCACGGAGCGATCCTGCCCGACAAACATCGCCGTGTGATCGCACAAACGCGTGATAAGTGACAAAAATATATTACCCGCCGGATCATAAAAAAGTACGGGTAAAATATGTACGGGTGCAGACAGGAGAAAACAACGACAAAGGGCCGTGATTTCACTGTATTGCATCTTGATGCAGGGATTTGGATGGGCATGCCAAAAACGGACGCACGGTGCGGTACGGCTGCTTCACCTAAAAAAAAACGAAATATGGGCAAAAAATAGAGCAGCTACATACACCAGTATTATTAGCGAAACAAACAGAAGACGAGAAAAAGCGAAAAACGGGACAATTCCAGACAAACAACAACAACGCAACAAACCACACGGCTGTCGCTCGACCCTGAATGAACACCAAAAAGGCGCCGCCTATCTATCCAGTATACACTGTTTTCGTCCCATGCACGGCTCCCCCCTACTCTGTCAGCTCGAACATCTACCGCAACCATGAATAGCTTATCAACCAACTGCTGTTGCATATCGCAACAGACAGCGGTGTCGAAAACAAGAAAAGACTGAGAAGGGGGGGGGGGGTGGGGTGTACTCATGTCGTGCACGGGCGTAGTCGTATGGCCATAGACCCTCGCATCCCTACAATGCCGGGGCGGAGCACGTTGGGTTTCCACCAACCAGACTGAGAAGGGCTGAAACAAACATAGTGCATACTCGTATATTCATGTATCTCATCCACATCAGCTGATGTTGCAAACATAAGCATATCACACCAACCATATCTTGGTGAACAATCAAGCAACCAGATTGAGAAGGGGTGGAAAAAGCACAATGCATACGGTATTCATACATCTTATCCACCTCTGCTGATGTTGCAAACATAAGCATATCACACCAACCATATCTTGGTGAACAATCAAGCGCCCACTCTAACCGCGGCCATGCGCTACGTACATCCATGTTATACGATCTCGTATATACATACCCCCCCCGCGTTTCTGGCTTATTGTTTCGATGCTCTGCCTTTCCTTGCCGTCCCAGCTCACCAGTGTCGTAGTCGCCGTGCTGACACAGTAAAGTACGACTATAGACTGCTGTTGTAGTAGTCGTGCTGCTGTCAGCAAAAAGTGAAAAAGCTAATAAAAGCTATTTCGAAGAGCTGTCCATCGAAAGTTGGGCCCTTTGTCACGAAGAAGAACTGTCTTACGGTCCACTCATAACTAACGACCGACCTCCAATCGTGAAACAATATGTTTCTATACTTGGAAGTATATACCTGGCTCGGAAGAGTTGGGGTTGGTGGCGCCCAGCATTTTACGGCCGGTCAGGATAACCTCAGGCCCTTCCCACACCATGGCCACGATGGGGCCGCTGGCGAAGTAGTCCACGAGGCCGCCGAAGAAAGGCTTCTTCGACAGGTCTGCCGGGGGGGGGGGTACACACGTTTCGTGACGGCATGAGACATTCAATTTTGACCCATATTTTGACACACAAAGGTCAACCGTCGACAGGTCTGCGGGGAGGGGGGGGGGGGTGTACTTCATTTTCATGCGTGGCCGTAGTCTTATGACCATAGACCCTCGCATCCCTACAATGCCGGGACGGAGCGTGTCGGGTTTTCACCGACCAGGCGGGGGGGGGGGATACACGTTTTGCGGCGGCATGACACATTTTCACTCCCATTACCCTTCTTTTGATGCACACAGGCCAACCGTCACCGATTGGGCCGACCTCGTAGACACAAGTAAAAGGCGAAAGCTACGTATGATATTTATTTATCATATGTCGTAAGTACCACACACAGCTACCACACACAGCTTGAACAAGATGAGTTTCGACGAAATGATCTCATCACAGCTGTTGCTCTTATTATTTGTGTAAAATATGCTGTTGCTCTTTTCTTTTTGTAAATATGCGACGGCAGCAATTCCATTTAAACCATCAAGCCGACCACTGAGGCACGAAGAAATCGCAGGGATCTCGCGCTAACATTTGTTACAACAAATGCGCTGTCCAGAAACATACATACAGTAGTAGGCCCTGCCTACCGCTTACTACCAGTAGCTTTTGAAATCTTACCGGCGTAGTGGTTGGCGGCCATCTCCTTGGTGGGCCAGATCATCTATTAATACCGTAGAAGCGTATCACAGAAGGGAGAGAGTAGCAGCACACGAGTTGGGGAGTTGGCGACAAACCAAACGTCAATACAACGTGGGGCGGCATGGGCGACGAGACACAAGCGGCCAAAAGCCAGTACAAGCAGTTGGGTACCCCGATTCAAGAGAGAGTGTCTAAGATAAGAGCATTCGGGATTTAAGAGCGGTCAAATAGGCATGTCCCGCCTACACTAAAAGATACCTGGTATATATTGCCCACTACAGCTATGTACTACTTGTAAGAGCAATGTGTAGTTATACCCCGTTTAGCACTGCACTCCCATTTTGGGGACAAACAACTTGGAATTAGAGTCAAATATGTGGTTATGCGAACTGGAGTACTAAAAGGGTTAAGAGCGCTTGTTTTGGCTTGTCACGGGACGCTCTTAAATCGGGGTACCCACTGTATAGACAATACCACTACTGCTATTAATACTGTGATGCTGTGGCCGGAGTATAATCCTCGCTTAGACTCTAATAATACTATGAACAGCAAATGGAGCATATAAGTGGCCGTAAATATAAGCCCCTTTCGAGCTCAAATACGGTATGATTATCAAACGGAGCTTATAATCCCGGCCAGAGTGCTAAACGGTATATACAGGTGAGGGTAAAGGGTAAAGGTTGAGGGTGACACAAAGAACAAGGGGCTTCCAGGTTAACTTGTGTTTTTTGCCGATATCCTCCTTCGCTTTGATATGGATGATATGCTATAACAGAGAGCGCGAGGAGTGTAGGCAACCGAAGAACGCGGTGTGTCGAAGCCTACATATGATGCAGCCTACAGTCAGTCGGTCGTGCTCAGAGGCTGTCCGTTCCACTAACGGGGCTAGTCAGGCACACGGCATATCATGCGACTGCTGCCGTTCAGCTGGACATACAGGTGTAGACTACAGGTGTGTGCACGGATTCTGTATATATACGACGAGTAGATCCGTCACGCCGAAGTTACGCGTACGAGGTAAGAACGTTCGCGATTTGAGATTATGTCGGTACCGCCGTATGATACAGGTATACAAGTACACTCGAACAGCAGCATCAGTGTACCAGGTGACCAGGTGTGCGAGTACTCCGTACAGGGTACTTTCCTGCCGCACGACGAGCTTGTACATACGATACGAGTACGAAGGAACAACAGATTCGAGAACAACAATGCGGGACATGCTTGTACATACGATACGAGTACGAAGGAACAACAGATTCGAGAACAACAATGCGGGACATGCATTGATATACAAAAAACGCGTAACCGCGGCTGGCTGTGCGGTATTATCGGTGCCGGTGCCGGCATGCTCTACGTACCCTGGTACGCTGTGTATGCTATGTGGGTATAAATACATAAACCCGCCGCTCTCGTGTTTGTTTTATGTGCGTTTTCGCGTTGTGACCAGGTGACGTTGTGGCCATGGCGCTTGTCATCGTTGCTCCGGTCTGCAGCACTCGCTCTCTCGTCATATTGTCGACATCAAATACGTATATATCCTAAATGTATGTGTGATATGTGCATGTTTGATCCTGGCGGGTGATTTAGGCGCATTTATGCACTGCGAGCATGCACGCTCTTCTTCCTCCCTGTCCTTCAGTCCTTCATTCTTCATACCTTCATGGCCACGAGCTTGTAGCCCTTTTTCTCGAAGCGGGTGATCACCTCGCCCACAAGCTGTCGCTGTACCCCGTCAGGCTTGATGGCCTGCCCCGGGGAGGCGCGGGGGGGGAATGGAGAGTGAGTAGAGAGCAAAGCTGAGTTGGCGATGAAGGAATTCACGGAAGGCTACATACGTACATAGCAAAAACATGCTTGTTTCAGAGTCAAGGTTACCAGGAACCTGGTAGGCGACTATTAATACCTATCCTATGCGATGCTTTGCTGTACAAGTAGGACCGACCTCTTCTCTCTTAGGGTCTGCGGTAGGTGCTGACTTGTTCTGCTGCGTTGGGTTGGCTCATCGAGAGTGGGAACACTGGTGTACGGCGTAACAGCGCGCAACAGCCAAACACCACAGCTTCACAGGCGAGAGATTGTTCCGCGTTGATGCGTGACGTACTCGCCGCTCGCCGCACAAAAATATATGTATGGCACATGGTCCCGGTACGTGTAGAATAGAATATCATACCGTTGTTCGTGGGACACGACAAATGATGCAAGAACCGCCAACTTGAGCGTCAACGTGCCAACTCGAGGTGAGACTCTCGGCGGTAGACACCATAGCATGGCATGGTGCTGCCGGTGGCTTCAGGCAGCCCAGCAACAACCTGTGGAAGCTCCGAACAGAAGAAAGCAGAATGGAGCTCGCTGCGAGCAAGAACGACGAGCTCGTGACCGTACACACGTGATTCGCCGATTTACAGCACCTAGTCTACGAACGACGTCATCTCCAAAAAGGCCAACCAAAGCCCCTTCGAACAAGCCGAGGAGCAGTGCACTCACGATGAACGAGCGCTCGTTGACGGTGCCCGGTGCTCCCGTGTACGGGAAGCTGGCAGCGGCGCACAGGGCAGGAGAGGACTCCTCATTCTTGGTGGCGACTACGAGGCCGGCACCCACGGCCAAGGCTCCAGCTCCGAAGCGGAAGGCCGACGACGAAGCCTGCGAGGTCACAGCGGCCGCAGCACTCGACGACAAGCGGCGAGCGGCGAAAGCCCTCACCGGTCCACGAGCTGCGGCATTTGCTACGCGAGAGAACATGCTTCAGATAAAAGGTGGAAGGATAGTAGACTGGAAAAATCAAACCGCGAGAGAGGAGAACCAGGGGACGATTTTGGTACATCCCCGTTAAACATTCGATATGTTCAAGGCCTCCGAAGGTGATATTTCCGAGACAGAACAGGACACGCTCCACTGCTGTCCACTGTTCCACCACGCAGCACGTACCTGAAGCCCAGTATTCGTGACACAACTGCACTCACTCGAGACTGCCACGCAGAGCCTGCTCGTTCGGTGAGTGGCGAAGGAAAAAGGTCGTCTTGCATCTGGTTCCCTTGTTTTTCCCGCGCGTGACGAAGTCCGCGAGGACACAGCATCGCGTTTCCAACGGGCAGCGTTTTCAGCTTTGCTTTTTCGGTGAATCCTTTGCCAGTTCATACTTTGATTGACTCTTTTTTGTCGGCCCCGCTAACGTGTCACCAACGCGTTCGTCCTCCCGGTAGGAACAACACCCCCCTCTGTGACCATGGCCACCGATGAGTTTAAGTACCACATATGCTGCATGGGTGCTGGGTATGTCGGCGGGCCGACCATGGCCGTGATTGCGCAACGATGCCCGCACATTAGGGTGTGCGTGGTGGACATCTCGCAGACGCAGGTATGGGGTGATGATGAGAGAACAAACAGAACATTCATCGTTCACATTCGCGTTTTTTCCGCGGTGTCCTGAGACACATCTAAACGTCAGAAGGTCTGGCAGCAGTATGGTGGTGCGTACAGCAGTTGCCACGAGCGCTCCTGATGCGCTGCGGCTGCCACCGCTGCTGCTGTTTCTGCTGCTGCTGCGGCGGCTGCTTCTGCTGTTGTTCTGCAGAAAGAGGTTGTGCTTGGCGGTATCGTATTTGTCAACGGCCTCGGCAGCGAACAAATACAAACTGCACTGCCGTACGTAGGGTACTGCTTGTACTACATACGACTCGAATGTACTGCTGCTTGTGTGCTGTGGTCCAGTACGTATAACAGAATAAGTTCCATGAGAACCTCCGCGTGGTGTGTGTTTGTTTTCTTGCTCAGTTCTTGTCTGGCACGTCAGACCTTGTCGGGCCTACTGAGTACTGAGGCATCGGCCACTACCCGGAGAGCCCTGGCAAAGACCAGTAGCTTTCCAGTAGCTTTTGAGCTACTGCTGTACCAGTTTCCGACAGGAAGTGTGGTTACGTAGAAATGTTGATTCATCGCGCATCCAGTATACCCCCCCCCTCGCCACCGGCCCCGGAGGTGTCTCTAATAGGAGTAGGAACGGCGCTCTGTCTCGAAAGGGAGGCGTGGGCAATGGTCAAATGCCTAAGGCAAGCAACACATGAGTACCCCCCCCCCCCCCCCCCCCCCCCCCCCCCCCCCACCCCCCCCCCCCCCCCCCCCCCCCCCCCCCCCCCCCCCCCCTATGTCACTTCTGATGATATGAGGTGGAAGTGGGTGAAGGGAGAGCGGGGGGAGGCGATCGAGGTGGGGCGGGACGGGGGGGGTATACTCATGTCATGCATGGCCTTAGTCGCCCGCGGGGGTCTCTGGGTCCCCCCCCACCCCCCTCCCCCAGCTGACGTGAGTACGCCGCCGCCCGGCCCCTATATTCGTATATTCTTCTTGCCGCAATATGCGCAATATGGAAGATCGACGCTTGGAATACCGATGACCTGCCCATCTACGAACCGGGACTGCTGGAAGTTGTCAAGGAGAGCCGCGGGCGCAACCTGTTCTTTTCGACGGACATCGACTCAGAGATCAAGCGCGCCGACATGGTCTTCATCTCCGTCAACACCCCTACCAAGGTGTGTGCGTGTGTTTACCTCGTGCTGCAGCAGCAACAGCAGTAGTGCAGAGCAGTGAGGGTGTATTTCAGTCGCTTCAGCTATCGAGTATTAGGTATTAGGGCACGAGGTACCACTCTGTACCGAAATATAAGCACCGTTTTTATTAAATATTAATTTACAAAAATTGCTTATATTTTGGGACAGAGTGGTAGGTGATTGGGGCGAAGGAAGCATGGTGTCGGCGTACTGCGCCGGCCGAACATTATGATGTGTGCCCACCACATGCCTATGTACCGAAAGAAATGAAGTGAGTTGAGAGTGCGGTTTGTGATAGTATCACACGCTTTGTTCTGCACAACATATTCATACGTTCGTATTAATCTTATCAGAAGCTAAAGTATCGCATCCCGCTGAAAATCGTCTGTCTGACGCCGACGTTCGGGGCTTAATTAACCCTTATTTACACTACTGAAAAAAGGTGTCCCAGGCCATTTCCAAGTAGTTGCCCCAGAAAACATGTTGCGGTTCGTAAGGGGTTAAATACGTGAGAAACTTGGAGAAACCACAAACCAGTGGGGGGGGCACGGCAGCAATTACGGTAAACCTATGGTAAGAGTAGTGCTGTATAGCAGATAGCAGAAGAATTTGAAGCGTATTTCTTGTGAACGACCGTGCAGGGTGTCATCTGTCATCTATCTGCCTCTTCGCAAGCAGCAATTACTCCGTCTCTACGCTTGTACTCTCTACGTCTCTTCCCTTGCGCTACAGTGTAATATGTACCAGGTACTCGTCCGTGTTTGTGGTTCCACGTTTTGACGTCCGAGTTGTTACATGCACCAACATCACATTCGCGCGAAGACCTTCGTATGATATCCCATCAACCCCTTTGGGACCCCTTTTAAGGGATAGTGAGCAAAACAATGATAGCTTCGGTGTTATCAGCCGTCTCTATAAGTACCAGTAGCGTGAGCGACCAGCAGCAGTACGGGCATATACAGTAGGGTCATGATGTCATGATGCGCCCCCCGTGCCGTATGCAGTATGCAGGACGCGCCTTGATTTGTAACTCGAACGCCGATCGGCGTCATCCCCCAATCACGCACTATTAATAGTTGATTAATAGTACGTAGTGGCCGTTGCTGTAGTCGTCAATGTTATCTTCAATTGTCAATGTTCCCCTCTCAAGTCCGAAGAGCCCACGGGACGGGAGGGTTATCTGTTTTTTCTATCCCCTTTTGGCCCCGGGATGTGTGTGTGTGTTCTTCACATTAAACCTTCCTTTCTACCCGTCGACATCCAGCACACCCAGTGTCCGTGCCGATTCTTCATCCTAAAAAGGTACCAGTTCTGTGGTCACAAAACTACGACACAGAGATACTACGCTCAGTGCAGTAAGCAGATGTAGCGACCAAAACGATGATAACGTTGGTGTGTCAATTATCAACCGTCTACGAGCAGCGTGAGATCATGTGGCGCCCGTACCGTACCGTTTACAGCAGTACAGGACACCTAATAATAAGAAACAGGCTACGCAATAAGAAACCCAGGCTCATATTTTAGAGGGGAATACGAAATTCGGGAGTCGTTACATTGCAATTAGTGTAGGAAGCAGCTCTCTAAAATAAGAAATCCAGCCTGGACGAGATTTCCGATTTCTTATTATTAATACGTAGTAGGTGTCCTTTACTTCTGCATAGCAACCAAAACGATGATAACTTTGGCGTTATCACCCGTCTACGTACGTATATATCAGCAGTGTGAGATCTGAGATCAGGGGGCGCCCTTACCGCCGTACCGCAAATATACGAGTCCTTGCTTTGTAACTCGGACACCGATTTGTTTAATTCCCCAATCACACGCCGTGGCCGTTACTACTTACTGCTGTGGTCGTAATCTTTGTATCGTCGATTTTCCCCTCTCGACTCTCGAGTAAGTTCGAAGAGGGTTAACGTTAACCCCTTAAAGTGGGACTGCACCCCCGTTGTGGGGGGAAAACACTTGGAATTTGAGTTGGTCTTCGGTTCCTGGACAGTGCTGTAGGAAAAGGCGGACCAAAGTAAATACGAGGACCAAATGTTGTTACGAGTAAAAATAGGGATTTGTGTACGGTTTTTGTGTGCCGTAGGGACCTATTTGCTAACTGTTGTGGTCCCACGTAATAGTTACATTTGGCATCGGCCAGGGAGCCAAAAAGGGAGTGTTGCACGGGACACGCACGTTATTTTGCTGTTCTGGCAGGACACATGATAGTAACTCATCACCGTACGTAGTCTAGTCCGCGGTCACAGGGCAGGCTTCGATAGCTCTCGTAACTATTCCATCTACCTACAACAGTAGTATGGCGTCGGCCATCAAGTGTTGCACGGGACAGACACGCTATTAATACCATGCTGTTGTTCTTCATGCTGTTCTCACATGAATTAACCCTTCGCCAAAAGCTATTGTAATACGTAGTAAATAGTGTAATAGTCCGTCGTCACAGGACAGGCTCCAATAAAGAGTACGAGTACGCCATACTCGTGCGTATACTTTGAATAGAGGTATTATGCATTGAATAATGTCTTCAGTCCTCAGCTTTGCCTCGCTCGCTTTGGGGAGTTGGGAGTTGGACTTGGGCATCTCGTGGTTAAGTCTGCAGCAGTAAGTAGTCAAAGTCGTCACTGTTCTGCTGTCGTCGTCCTAAAAATACAGATACGAAGCAGAAACAACCCACGTACATATAATATGTATACATGATAGGGCAGAGGGTCACTTTCTCTTGAGGCGTATTTATGTATTTGTGTATTTGTGTAATTGTGTGTTGCTGGTGTGTTTTGTGATATCGTTAGGAGGAGATGCCGTGCCGGTGTGTGGGTTTACGCTTCTTGGAATGTCGTTCGCTTGTCTCTCTGGAGATGGCTTGCCGCTGCTGCCGCTGCTGCAGCTGAGGCGTTGGTTTCGTCCTGGTTACTGTATGTAGTACTTGTAGCCGTGTACAGCAGGAGTTCCTGTCGGGAGGCCAAGGCAGCCACACACTTTTACCAGGTACCATGTATAGCATACTGTATGCTATGTACTTGGTATAGTGGTATTTATAGCCATTACGTTCCGGTTGGCGTCAAATGATATATTAATAGAGCTCGTGTATATATACGAAGTATATTAATATATGTTGTCAGGTGACAAATACCCCCACGTGCATGTGTAGACGTGGTATGTACCTGGCTAAGAGTTTACCTCTGTTGGTCCTAATTATGCAAAACCAATACTACTGCTTTTCGCTGTTCGACATCTCTTATATTAATATTTGAGATGTGAGTCTTGCGGTGGTAACAGCTGTACAAGGTACAGGAGCAGTGCAGCAGCCAGTTCTTTAGTTACGGTTTGCTGTAGATACGGCGCTTTGTTTCTGAACCTACAGACTCGTAGTAGAACCACAGAGAGCTTACGTTTTGCTGCGTCTTCGTACAGATTTACAGATACAGATACGTAAACATGTCTGTATCTCGCTCGTGCTGCTGTTGTACTCATAGACCACTCGTGCTGGTGTAGATATATACGTGTAAACTGCTGCTCGCTGTACCTGTGGTTCCACGTACATCGGGAAATTGTGCAGTAAAAATCTTGTTCGCGGTTGGTGATAACGATAACAAGCCCAGCCCAACTGCATTCCACCATTCCACCTATACTCTGCCATTGGGGACATACACACTCCCCAAAGACCCAAAGAAGAGACGACTACAGACGACAAACGACCCCCCACCCGGGAGGGGAGATCATCATTAGTGGCTCATTCGACACAGTGGTTGAGGGTCACTGCTGTGTACGATACGAGTATACCCCTAACCCTGACCAAAGATGTCGGGAGACACGACTTTCAACCCTTGACAGACAGCAGCTTTGCCTTGACATGCCGTGACTGACACCAAACTACTAGTTGTTACTCGTAGTGTGGAACACTTAGGCCCTGCATCCTTGACAGCGCATGTTTTGCCTTGCTTGACATGTCTCCCGACATATTTTTGACCTGACCCTAACCCAATCAACCAACGTATAGTAGGGTTAGCAATATTTGTCTTGCCACAGCAGTGTGCATCAACCACTCGTAGTTGCGTCGAAGATCTGGTGAACTTTAACTTTACGACAAACCAACGCCGCAAGATTTACACCTCCAAATGCTATGGTTAGCTTCGAACGCTCCCCACCGAATTCACACGCTTCCACCCACATTATTATGACCTCATGTCACGCTCACAATGCTTTCGTCGGTAGGATACATGGGCGAAACACAAATGGTACATATGATAGTCCTCAACGCATGCCGTATTATGTGTCGCGACGTCTCGCTTCTTATCTTCTTATGACGTGTTTTGCGTGTTTTCCCAAAAACCCCAAAATGCCACACAATATGGAGTGTGGTTGCAGTTGGCACCATACTCGCGCTTGGCACTTGCCACCTTGATTCCACCCCCGACCTGATCCCATGTGGGCCTGAGCCCTCCAAAACTGACCCTGCGTATGGCATTAGCCGCGTGCAAGACCCACCAAGCACCCCTGATCCCATGCCGACCAAAATCGAGGGTCGGCCCAAGCCAGCAAACCATTTCGTCGAATAAGTATCATGCGCTCCTTTAACCCGACCTTTATCATTCCTCCTCCCCTATCTCCATCGCCCTTCCTGCCTGTGGCGTGGACTGGACCGATGCATTTGGACGGACGGACACTGCGGGACAGACGACGGGTATCGGCGCCGGCAAGGCTGCCAACATCAAGAACTGCGAGCTGTGCGCCCGCAAGATCGCCGAGGTGGCCGACACTCCCAAGGTGGTCGTGGAGAAGTCTACCGTGCCCGTGCGCACGGCTGAGGCCGTTCGCCGAGTCCTAGCGACCAACGATCGAGGGGTCAAGTTCCAGGTGAGAGCTGGCGCGAGCTCGGAGCTCAGGGCTTGGCAGCGAAAAGATGGTGCGATGGTTTATAGCATCCTTTACCCGTCAAGGACAGCCGTCAAGAACAGCCGTCAAGGAACTGAACTCCCCGCACTAAAAATAGTATATTGAGGGCAACTATGTTTTTGACGGGTCAAAGCTTGGCCGTTAACCGGCAACCTTTTACGCAGTCGAGCTTACGACCACTTAGTCGGAGACATCCTATCATTGGCCTACTGCTGACTTTTCGGGGTGTTTCATTGACCAACACACACCACACAATGTTGGCACCGCTGCTCACTCTTGGCACCCTTATCCCACACCCCTTCGAGCTGGCGCAAGCTGGCGGCTGGCCGTCGATGGCCTATGGCATGGTCGTGGTTGGCACACGGAGGCATCCATGACCGATGCAATTGTTTTTAAGCGTGAGCTTTGGTTGCAGTACTTTATGGGTTTGGACGGGTGACGTGTGCCATCAATCCCGAGCAATCTTGGTGGCTAATCAATGCATCCATGGTTAGTATAATGTGGCATGCTATCTGGTGCAATATGGTCTCATACCTGATGTAAATATAAAGACATGGTGCAAATAATTAGCAAGGTTTGGTGCTAGCCCATCTCGGCTTGTGATGTCGTATTTAGGAGTTGAGGAACAAGGCAGGCGGTTTGCTTTCGCCAAACCATGCTGTGTCACATATATACGCACTGCTGCCTGGAGGTGTTGCCATACAGCCGTGCCCTATCTTGCGCCGGTCCCACAAGACAAAACCTGGCATACTCCTTAGGCCGACGGCCACTTCTGTGTACTCGTATTGTACCATGAGAGCGACCAACTTATAGAGCGTAACTCAGGTTGCAAATTGAAATTAATGGGTCGAAGAACTGATGCAAGACACAATTGTATTGCTTTTTGACACACTTACGTATAAATATATTACCTTTTGAGTACATAATGAGTGTGGCGCCGGAACGCGCAAGCAACTCTCACCCACATCCTCTTTATGTACGCCGTATTGTGTACCAGGTACCTGGTTTCTGGTGTAGCAGTATTCTCGTCCTAATCTTGTGTTCAGGATTTGCTGCTGTGGCATCATTTTCTGTTTTCCGTGTCATCAACCTCGACCCCTACCTGGTATACGAAATATATTAATAGTATATATTGTACCTGGTAACAGTACGTATTATCTCGATGTCTTGACTCCTGCCGTAATATGACGCGATTATGGTGCTCTACAGCAGTATTTGGACCGTTCTGCTGTGACCTGGCTCCACCGATCAAAGACGTATCACACAGAAACAGCACTGCAACCCTTGGCAAGAAAGAAACATTGCCTTCCATTCGTGATTTGCCTTGACCAAAACACGACACCAGCCTACATACTAGGTTTTTGTGTGGAGCACTCGGCCCTATATACTCCCTCGACAGCGTACGTCATACGTATACGTCTTCCCTTGCTTGACTCTCTTCTGACATGTATATGCTACCGATAGGTTTTGTCGAACCCCGAGTTTTTGGCGGAGGGAACGGCAATGCCCGACCTCCAGGAGCCCAGCCGCGTGCTCATTGGCGGCATGCAGACGGACGCTGGTCTTGCGGCTATCCAGGAGCTGGTGAGAGAGAGAGAGGCCTTGCGCTCGAGTGTGTGCTGTGTGGCTCTCGTTATCGATGTTTGATGGATAGCATTAGTTGTGCATTACGGGGTCCGTGATGTAGTGATCAACGAGACTCATGCGTGTGTGTGTTTATTATGGAGTTTGTGACAGGATGGTATATGCGGCTGTTGTGTGTAGTCTTGTGTGCCGTACATATATTATGTAGCTCGCACGATAACACCCTCAGGTGTGTACCGGGTATTTCCCAAGAACTTGTTTTCTTTGTCTTGAACGGGGAGAGTGAAAGCGCCGAGCGGTGCAGTCAGTCCGTCTATTGGAAATTTCTTCGGAAATATCTCGAACGAGATATTGTCCACCCTTGGTCTGGAGGCAGACGCCTCCGAAATCCGTCCCTGTGGTGTGCACTGTGCTGCTGGGTGTTAGACGGTGTTTGTGTGCCTGTTATATACGAGTATGTTCATATTTTTGTTTCTCGTATCGTCGAGAAAGGCGGAATTGGTGGTGTGTTCAAGGAATGCTTATTCGGACGGGCCGCATATTTAGTTTTGTTTCCGTAAAAAAAGATGCCACGCGTAAAAAAGAGAAATCACCCTGTTGTCGTGCTGACCACGGCACGACCCAGTGGATCAGATGTTGTAATACAGCAGTATTGGCCCCCTCTATAGTGCCGGCTGCCCGCTATAGTGCCTGTGGAATCCGCTTGGCACAGCAGATGGGATTGACCCAAGTGTGGTGGTGTGCGGAGTAGTGCCGGTTGCCGCTTCGTATAGTGCCGGTATTGTTGCCTGGCGCATAGCCGGCACTATACGTAGAGGGACCACTACTACTCTATGATAATATAACCCGTAAGTACGCGCGATCGAAGTATCACGCTCAGCTTACAAATGTGAGTTTCGACGAAATCCTCGATCTCACAGCTGTTGTTTTTTCAATTTTGTAAATATATAGTTGGGACCTAGACTACAGAATCGGTTTTACATGTTGCATCGCGGTCGGATGGCATCGGGGGTCGGGGATGTGTCCGACATATATAGCCCGTAATACGCGCGACCGATTTATCATGCACACAGCTTGCCAAGATGAGGTTCGACGGAATCCTCGATATCACAGGTGATGGTAATGGTAATATGTCTGTGTACAAAACAATTCGATGCCAGTCAACGAGGAAAGAAAGGGCCGAAGTATTACCCACGATTAAAATGCAAGGCACGAACCGTAGTGGGGAGAAGGGAGAAGAGCCTACTTTGTGTGACCGACACCCCGGATCGGAGTTACGACTAGGAAGGAGAGAGAGAGAAAAAGAGGGCGGGGAAAAAAACAATGCAAGCCATCGATACTACGGCTACACATGCTGCAATACGAGCAATAAGAAAGTCAGGCTGAGATTTACAGATTACAGGAACATGAGAAATTCGAAATTCGGGAGTCGTTGCACTGAGTTTAGTGTAGAGCGCGTCCATTCTCGAATAAGAAATCCAGCCTGGAACGGTTTTCCTGGTTTCTAGTTGTGTATATTGGTGTCCGGTACTGTACGTGTAGGGTCGCGGCGATCGTTGCTGTCCGTTTTAAGAAGAAACTGACGGTCCTCCGTGAACGTTAACCCTTGTATATACAACTGCACTGTTTCAACACATGGGATTCTCATTGCCAGTAATTTGTCCCCCATGTAGCGAGTGCAGCCCTAAAGAAGTTGGTTAGCCCATTTAGGACGGCAGTCCCGATGTGGGGACAAAACACTTGGAATTAGAGTGACCTATTTATTTCTAGACAGTGCAGTTCTAAAAGGGTTATAATCGTCCTGACCCCGCAGGTTGACGTGTACTCGAACTGGGTGCCTAAGGACAGGATCCTCGCCACCAACACCTGGTCTTCCGAGCTCTCCAAGCTCGTCGCCAACGGTAAGCTATGATTATTACGCTTTAATACGATACCTTCATGGTTGTTGCTTCGATCGTCTTGTCGGAGATTTTATCGATCGGCTCCTAATCAACCGGCTCTTGACCCCTTAAGAACCGGTCCAACGTTTCGGGGGACACACTACTTGGAATTAGTGTGGGATAAGTTTTGCAGTTCTGAAGAGGGTTGAATGCTGCCGTCTGCTGCTACGCCGGCACGCGTTTTCGAGGGTGTTTTTTTCGTAGGGTTGTGTATACTCTGGAGATACCCGGGTGCGTACCCGAGTATCGTCAAGACAAGCAGGCTTTGTACCCGGGTGGGTACCCGCTACACCCTTGCAAGATATGGATAATACCGTTGAATCGGTAGTACCGTTGACCTGATAAGTAATGCCCCCTCGTGTTGACAAACTTATATTGCCCGTGCTTTTGCCCCGTCGGGACTATGCTAACCAAATACGTACAGCAGTGCGTCTGACGACATTCTATGGTAACCAAATATGCACGTACGTCTAAATGACGGTGTCCTAGGGGTGTGAAGGACGGCTATCCTTGAAAATACTGCCGTCGCGGACGAAGATGTCAAGGAGACAGCACTTCCACCCCTTGACTGACGGCAACTAATTTCGCCTTGCCAACGCCTTGACTGACACCAAAATACCCAGGTTTTTAGTTTGGAGCACTCGGCCCTACGCTCTTGACGAAGCGCACGTTTTGCGTTTGCTTGACATGTCTCCGGGCATCTTTGTCATCACGGACGCTTGCTAGGGACCACAACTCGAACCGATTATGTGTTACTATGAAGACCAAAGCGGTCCAGAGTAGTATAAAGGTTTTAGTGTGGATGACGTCGGCCGTACCCCCGTGAGTGACCGATGCTCGTTTTTCGCTGACAGGCTGTCATTACGGTAGACATCTCTCATTAATATCTCATTCATCTCTCATGAAAACACCCCCCCCTTTTTTCCCTTCGCGTGCTTTGCTTACCCCTCTGGCCGTTTTTATTTTCTTTCCGTTTTTCGGTTGTCTTCGCCGTCATTCATCATCAGCGTTCCTGGCGCAGCGCGTAAGCAGCATCAACTCCATCTCGGCTCTGTGCGAGGCGACGGACGCGGACTGTTCGGAGGTGAGGCCCCCCCTCGGGACGACCCAAACAGCGCACCCTGCAGTACCGTGTGTTAGGACCGCTAACAAAGATGAAGATGATACTGTAGTCGTAATAGTGTTAGGAGACCGGACCTGTCTTTTTCGGCGCGTAGGCTTATTTTGGCCTTAACGTACTAGTTTTAGTGTAGGGGGCGGTCAGTCAAGGCGGTCAAATCGCGGTGTCCTACGTACAATATGTTGGCGTATGTGTGTGATTGTGTGTGCGAAGTTGTGAAGACTTGAACGAGGCTTGCATTCGTTCGGTTCGCGACCTACTGGGGGCGGCTACGGACGGCACCGCATTCATTCCAACCGCGATATATAAGTTGGCCCTTTATACACCTACCAGTTATATATCAGGTACAGCAGAAGTGGGTACCCCGATTTAAGAACGCCCAAGATCAGAGCATTCGGGAGTTAAGAGCGGTCAACTCGTCATGCCCCGCCTATAGTAAAAGCTACCAGTATGTATTGCCTAAGACAGATAAGAGCAATGTGCAGGTAAGAACGCCTGTTCCGGCTTGTCACCGGCGCCCTTAAATCGGGTTTTACCCATCGTATTGTTTTCAGCTTATTGGTTTTCTTCCATCAACACGCTTTTCTGCTCAGACTGTTTTGTGTTTTGTGTCCACGGGATATAGATTCATGGAACTGAGCTATCACTCTACTAATAATGTGAGAATATGATCAACTTACGCAGGTGTCGCGAGCTCTGGGGTACGACCCCCGCATCGGGAACAAGTTCCTAAACGCCTCTGTGGGTTTCGGCGGCTCTTGCTTCCAGAAGGACGTCCTCAACCTCGTCTACATCTGCGAATCTACGGGGTTGCCTGAGGTGGCGGAGTACTGGAACCAGGTGCGTCAATCGAAAAAGCCTCGTCGATTTTGGTTCTCGTTTGTTCCTATACCCCCTACCACTATGTCCGGGAATATAATCAACGTTCAGAATATTAGGTAAAAATCAAACGTGGTTTATATTCGCGGCTACAGTAGATCGGGTGTTGAGTCGTGGCTGTTTTCGTTCATGCAGTGGCAGGGGGGCCTGTGTTATTGTTCCGATACCTGCAGAAAAGCACTGCTGCTGTTTTGCCTATTAGGAGAGGAACAGCCGCACTGGATGCGGGGTAATACTGCGAACACGCAGGGTATTGGTTGGGACAACGGCGCTTTGGGGCATGTAGCGTCGTATGGGCTCACGAGCAAAAAACAAGCCGATAAGAAACTGAGACTCGCTTTTTCGTGGACGCGAAAGCCGTGTCCACTGTTTTTTTTTTCTCTCCAAATTACCAAAATGTAACCACAACTATATGTGGGATCTGTATATATTATCTTCGGATCATGATCTGTACGAGGTTTAGTTCATTCCCAACAACTTGGGTGCCGTTCTGAAGGATGTAACGGCAAATATAGGATCTAGATTATCTGTAAGATCGTGGTCTGTACAAGGTGTAGTTAATTCCCAAGAAGATGGGTGCGGTTCTAAGGGTTTAACGGCAAACATATGTAGGATTTACTGTAGATGACCAACATATTGATCTGACCATGTGTGGATTGTTTCGAAACACTGTTTTTTTTTTCCACATGGCATCCATCACTCATATCATAACTCACATTGTATTCCTTGAAAACGGTGTTCTTCAGAACTGCAGTCTCACAGTTCATCGTGGCCACCTTCAATAACTCTGCTGTACCACTATACACCCACTACAGCCAGAACACTCGCTCAATTGACATGGTCTACGTTACGCACGTTGGGCGTCAATGGTCTATCTCCCCCTGCTACTGACTGCCGGAATGCTGCTGCTGCTGCTGCTGTGTCACAGGTGATCGTCATGAACGACCACCAGAAAGCTCGCTTCACGCAGCTTATGGTGAAGCGCATGTTCAACACCATCACGGGCAAGAAGATTGCCGTGTTGGGCTTCGCGTTCAAGAAGGACACGGGAGACACCAGGGAGACGCCTGCGGTGAGCGAGGGTTTTATTTACTTCCGGTAGATGGTCCCTATATAGTGCCGGTATGCCTTCATTTAGTGCCGGTATACGCCAGCAGGCAACAATACCGGCACTATCGCGGGGGAAACCGGCACTATTCCGTACACTGCACTCAACACTGGTTCATTCCATCTGTGCCAAGCGGTTCTCTCTTGTGTGGGGCGGTCCCCCTGGCAGGTTACCAATACCTCTCGTGCGTGGTTGTGGGGGTGAAGACACACCGAGATGGGTTGGTGCCTCGGGGCTACACAGAACGGAGTGACAGACCTTGGGCGACCTTGAAGTTGTGTTTCAATGTAACGATATAATGAGGCGGTATTATCTAATAGGGGGGAGGGGACCTGGTATCCACACATGCGATTTCCTAATTTTGACCGCGCCTAAAAAATACACCCCTTCCGAAGTCGCTGTACATATATAGCACCTGGACGTAATACGCACACAAGTTGACGGCAGTTGTAGATGTCCTGCCCCGCGATTGTCCTAGCGGCAGCTGTGCTTTTTTTTTGTTTCATTATGCCTCGTTGGTTTCGTTTTGGCGCTTTGGTTGTTCGGCCTCGGTTTTTGCGCTTTTCGTTGAGTAAAAAACCTGGTGTCGTTTTTTGCTCGGCTTGCTGCAGTCTGTGCGAGAAGTGGTGGGACCATGCCTCGTCCGGTGGAAAATCGTGTGGCAGGCGATGAGCTAGAACCCCTGACTGGAAAAAAAAAAACGTAAAAAGTTGCCGATTTTTCCCCTTCATTTGGTTGCTGTTGATCGTGGAGGTGGTTGTGCAGGATTGTTGGTGAGCTCGGAATAACCTGCTATTTTATTGAGAGAAACGTGACTGCAGTAGGTCCTGGAGCAACGGCATTGGATACAAAACCTGTGTACCATGTATTATGTTATGGGTCCGGGGGTACTGAAAAGGGGAGGAAGGTCAGGCAGACAAGTGTATGGGTTGAGAGACCGCCTGCTGACACAGGGGAATTTTGGTCGGTTGGTTTGATGCTTTTTTCTCTTTTCATGGCTACTCCACGCATATGGCGGCCGTGCTCAACAGCCCACTTGCCCCTCTCCCAATGCTACTTTTTGTCGTGTCGTGTGTACTGATTGCCGCGGCGCTGTTGATGTTCCTGGTACGCAGGTGTTTGTCTGCAAGGCTTTGCTCGAGGAGCAGGCGCGCGTGCAGGTGTACGACCCTCAGGTGAAGCGGAGTCAGATGTTCATCGAGTTCGACTACACGTGCGGAGTGAACAAGGACAACACTCCCAAGCTGGAGGAGTCGGTGAGAGGAGAGGAGAGGAGAGGAGGGGGCAGTACAGTGCGGCGGTTTTCCGGCACGGCAGTCAGCAGTACTCACGACTATTTCATAGGTCCAGAGCTTGGAAAAAAACGGGCGAGACGTAGGCCACACCACCTCCTCATTACATGTCTATTCCAAAGAAATTTTGTAGGCGATCTGTGCTAGGGTCTAATGCCATTTATTTTTCAAACTATTTGGCAGAATCTGGGTCAAGTTCTATGCATCCCTCAACTCGATCATATCGCGCGATGCTAAGAATACTGCGGAGGTCGGTGGAGTAGGGGTTTTCGATGTGGGCGTTGCGGTGAAGGAGAGGGGGGAGGAGTGGTCTGCATGTCGACGTGTCATCGCGAAAGAAACTGGCGAAAAGGCAGTTGTTGATAGTACGATGCCCGCCCCGTGTAGTTGCAGCGTGAGAGGTGGTCAGCCGCGTGTTGACCCAGTCGATACCTTCCGGTATTGATGGAGTCTCACTCGTCTAGAAAGCGTTTGTGGGTGGGATAACCCCCGCCTCCCCCTGCTAATTCGACCATTGACCGCGTATCCGTCTCCCAACGGATACGCGGTCAATGGTCGAATTACTAAAGGCAAGAAATAAATGACCAGTCTTCCCCCCCCCGCCCTCCCCACGGCCGTGCCTGATAAAAATGTGTCGATTGACGGCACTCTTGCTTCTTGACGGACGGCCGTCAAGGACCGACGTCCGTCGAAGACATATGTCAAGGCCAGCCGTCAAAGGCAGTTGTCACGGAACTCCCTATACTAAAAACAGTATATTAAGTTCAAAGAGGCCCCTATACGGGTCAAACTTATTATCAACAGACCGTCAACCGGACATCGTTGGTCTAAATCAATTGTCTACATCGTCTGTGATTGAAACCGTCCACTCATTTTATTTATTTATTTATTTATTTATTTTGCAGATTGTGACGTGCGAGGATGCCTACTCGGCCGCGGACGGGGCGCACGCCCTCGCCATCTTGACGGAGTGGTGAGCTATCACACATATTAGTAGTAGTAGTAGTAGTAGTAGTAGTAGTAGTAGTAGTAGTAGTAGTAGTAGTAGTAGTAGTAGTAGTAGTAGTAGTAGTGTGTCGTTGGCGAGAGAGCTCGGCCCGACAGACCTTTCGCGTGAGGAACCGTGGTTTTCGACACCGCGATGGCGTTGTGCCATAGGGCCGCTGAACATGCGCATTGTGGATTCGCCTTGATGAGCCTACTGTCCCACTCGGAGAAGGGAATAAACAGTACAGTAGTACGTCGTATTTTTTTTGCTGTGGAGCTACGATCGGAATGCAACTGTGTGAACTGTAAGTATGCAATCGGATGCGTCATCCTACGCACCCGCGATTCGAAAGGGTTTCGTTCAATACAGTATGGCAGAGTACCGGGGGGGGGGGGGAGACAGCTGTGACCACGGCTTGTCCAGTAAGTAGTCCGTGTCAAGTGTTGGAAAAAAAAATCTCGCGAGTTGAACTGAACGGTAATTGTAACGGTATTACAAAATAGAGAACGAGAAACAGATGAGAGAAAAAAAAAAAAACAATAAAGAAAAGAGATAGAAAAAGGAAAAGGTAAATGAAACGCACTCGTCCTATATCGCTTTTTTGCCCATGCGTTCGACAGGGACGAGTTCAAGACCCTCGACTACCAGCGCATCTACAACAACATGGCCAAGCCGGCCTTCGTCTTCGACGGCCGCGGGGTGGTGGACATCGAAGTGTTGCGCAAGATCGGCTTCGAGGTGTACTGCATCGGCAAGTCAAGGCCGAAGTACTCCCTCGACTCCAAGTGATTCTCCAGTTGATACTCGAAAGAAAGGGATGCTCCCATGGCCGACTGCCAAGTCGATTCTCCGATTAATACTGCATGCCCCGCTTGCCAAGTGGTAAACCTCCTCCGCCGCTTGATGTGATTCGCGCGGCAGGGAGGGAGGGAGGGGGGGGGGGGGGGGGGGGGGGGGGGGGGGGGGGGGGGGGGGGAGCTGCCGCGAGGAAAAACGGTAATTTTGCCCACTCGTAATTTTAACGAGATTAGCACCCGGGTAGTGTGTAGTGTTGGGAGGTGGTTTGAGTATAGGGGTCTGTAGTTTGTTAGGCGTCCAACGGATGGACAGGATGTTTTGGTTGTTTGGATCTCGCAGACAAATCTCTCCGGATAGCGCTCGTTGAAAATGTTGTGTTTATATCTATTAATACGAGGTTTTGGTGTATTGGTGTCCACTCTTGGGGTACAAAGATCCTTATTCCTGAGGTATAAAAAAAAATGCCTCCATATCTATACCAGAGTGGATGCCGTTACATCGGTGCGACATGACGCAGCAATTTTTTTTCCCCTCGGCCTGTAAGAGCTGTGATGGCGTGTTTGTTTTTCAGCGGCCGGGAAACTGCCGCCCATGGACTGTTGGAGTGACTGGGAGAGGTTTCTGTCTTGCTCTTTCGTAGACTCCCTTGGAAGCCAAATTAATCTCTCGATTGAGTTCAGTTTGCTTTGTTGTCCTTCGTTTCCCGGAGAGATTGTCGTGTCGAAGACAGACCGTGGTTGATACCACCGCTCGTAATTTCACGGTGGTGGTGCCGAGACTATAACGGGGAGTGGTGTTTCATCGCTGAATTTTTGGCATGATCTTACGCGTGCTTTCATCGGGCGAAAATAGGTAAAACTGGTAGTAGGAAGGGTTTCGTCGCGTTCAGGCGTTTTTGCACAGGTAATGGGGGAGGTGTTTCGGGCGCTGGGTTCCCAGCATGATCTTATAGTGCTTTCATTTGGCTATGATAGGTACAAGGTTAGTAGGCAAAGGTGTAGGCGAGGTTTCGTCGCGTACAGGCGTTTTTGCACATGTCCACAGTATTATAGTAGTAGCCTTAAAAGTTGATCGAATTTTGTCCCATTGTTTCATGTGATGGAAACGCTGGCATGCTGTCGTGCTGGGTGGACTGGTTGAATTCATACTGCCTCGCTACAGAAGCTCGCAACGATGGCCGTCAGTCCTTAACGAGAGCTCAGGGGTGGGTGGGTGTCCCAAGAGCCGAACAATCGATCGCAGATCAGCTTCGGGTCGATGGTTGTCCAAGAGCTGAATAATCTACCGCAGATGAATTCGGGGTCGATGGGTGTCCCCAAGAGTCGAACAATCGACCGCAGATCAGCTTGGGGTCGATGGGTGTCCAAGAGCCGAGTAATATATCGCAGATGAATTCGGGGTCGTTGGGTGTCCCAAGAGCCAAATACTCTACCGCAGATCAACTCTGGGTTGTTATCAACCTGCCCGCGTTATTCGGGCGAACGCTCAAACCGTTTTTTACGGCAAGAGTTTCCTCGTGGTAAAAAAAATTGACACGCGATCGCGTCTTGCACATACATCCAATCCTTTTTGGCCGTTACACCTTCCGCTTTTGCCAAAGTTTGACACGTTATCGCGTCTTATGCTTAGGATCTCTCGGTAAAACATCGTTCTCTCAAGTCAAACTCCAAAAAATGGTCGCCGTACGATAGCTTCTTATTTTTTTTCTTCCACACGTCACGCGCGGAACGCAATCGCGCTGCGTACAATACAATAGTCGTTGGTCCCTCTATAGCGCCGGTATGCGCCAGGCAACAATACGGGCACTCTAGCGGCAACCGGCACTATATACTCCGCACACTACCCCACTGGTGAATCCCATCTGCTGTGCCAAGCGATTCCACAGGCACTATATCGGACAACCGGCACTATGGACTTTCTTTTGTGGTCGATAGATCACTAGCCATTGATCGCTCTGACACCAAGCGCGGGTAGCCTATTGATCGCTCCGGTATCCAGCGCAGGGGAAGCAGCTCTTGGGATCACTCAGACATCAAGCGCTCCAAGGCCTGGTCTTCGTTGCGCTGTCTGTTTTCCGCCTCGATAGTCTCGACACTCTGTGGCGACGATCGGGATTCCCGTGTGAGCAGCGGAGCGATGGCGTCGACGCCGGACATGCACAAAAAACAAAAGCGGTGTGGAACGCGCGGGAGATCAGTCACATATTAACCCCTTGAGAACTCGTCCGAGGTATTTAGGGACAAACTACTTGGAATTACGTAGGGTGGGATATGTTTTCCACTTCTGAATGGGTCAAGGTAGACAGTACTGTAGTAGTGTCAGTGTTGACCACTTGGCCCAGCATCGCCAAAATGATTGATATCCCATACCAACTCCTCATTCCGTTTTTCATTCCGAGAATTTCCTACACAGGCAGGCAGTTGGGGTTGAAATTTCAATGATCATCTTCATTCCGAGGAATTGCCATGTACCTACTGCTGTAGTACCAGTATATTGCTAATGGCTGCGCCCATCATCTCGCGGTCGCACCCTACCTTTGTAACGGGCATTGACGGCTCACATCCTACTCTAATGCTTCACGGCAAAAAGTGGGCCATACCGGCGGCTAATTACACACCCAGGGTCAGTTTCGAGGGTTCAGGTCCGGGTGGGACCAGGGTGGGTTGGTGTGAGGGTCCGGGTGGGATCATGTCGGAGTGGGAACAGAGTGCCAAGCGGGAGCACAGTGTTTAGAAAAAGAGATATGGTCACTCGTAGTATAAACCAATAGCAGGTACGAGGTATGTATATGATTCTCTGGGAGTACGGCTAAATGACTCCCATATGGGGATACTGAGCCATCCCGCGGTAGTTGCCGCTAGACGTGTGCTATTTGCCTTATAGGGGACGCGTGCTACGGTAAAGGTAGCACTTTTTGGCTGGATCGTTTTCTGAACGATCGGGCTCCTTAACCCAAATTCGTCGGACTTTCATTCTTGTGACGAAGTATGTTTCAGATTATACTTCGGTCATGGAATTTCTCATCCGGCAGCACTTTTATTTTCCTCCAAAATATTTTTTTCGGTGAGGTATGACGCTCCTTAAGTGAGGAGCTCAGAAAAAACATGGTGCAACTCTATCATAGCATGCGTCAGGGGTAGCGCCTAATACGCCTACAGTAATACATTTCCTAGACTCCTCGCTTGAGGGGCTCTCTCGCATGTACGTCTCACCCCAAAAAAAACTCCGAGAAAAGTTGAAAGCTAAGTCCGACACACATCCCCATGAGAAACAAAATATCCAGGGCTGTTCAGGGGTCGGGTCAGACCTCGCGGGTGGGGTTGGGTCGCGTAACGGAGACCGGACCCGATCCGTGAGAATTTCATAAGCTCCTGATCCGACCCGACCCAACCCGACCCGACCCGTGAGAGTTCGAAAAGTTCCCGACCCGACCCGCGGTTCTGGGGTCATGACTGGTGAAGAGTCCTGGAAATATCAAACGAAGAAATTTGTAGAAAGGAATACACATCGATTCCAAAGATATCGGATGTTGATAGCTCCTCCATAGTGCCAGTGATAAATGTTTGGGCTCGAGCGTGTAACCCTCTAGTGCCGTATAATGGTTCGCTACTGCTGAACTAGAGTTACGGCATTGGTCCTTCTATAGTGACGGTAAGCGCCAGCCAACAATACCGGGACTATACGAGGCAGCCGGCACTACTCCGCACACTGCCACACTGGTTAACCTCATCATGCCAAGCGATTTCACAGGCACTATAGCGGGCAGCCGGCACTTTAGAGGGGCCACGACCGTATACGTATCAAGTGTTGTGTCCGTACCTTGTAGGACTTCGGCTTTGAGTACGCGGTCATCTTGAACTGAGTCGTGTACGGCACTCCAGCGTTCCGGAGAAGTCCGACGACCTTCATGGGGCTGGGAGGGATGTGACGACGGCGATGGAACCACAAACAGAAACGCGAAGAAGGGTAAGAGAGAGTGTCATTGCCACACACGAATCGACACAAAGAGGGTTAAGAGAGCATCATTGCCACACACGAATCAACACAGAGAAGGGGAAGAGAATATTATTGCCACACACGAATCGACACAAAGAGGGGGAAGAGAGAATCCTTGCCAACACACGAATCAACTCAAAAGACGAAAGATGAAAAATAGTATTGCCGCACACGAATAAATCGACGAAGCATTTCATGCAAATGGAAAGCGACTATCCCCACACACGAACGGACAAGGCAGTTCATGGCTGGCGGCCAACAGGAGCAAAGGGAGTGCTGCTTTTGCCCATTTTCCGACATTTCCGGAGTTGGTAGAGGAAGGGAGGCTATATTCGTGCACAAAAAAAATAGCCCTGTTGCTACTCAGCAACTCTGAGTCGTGCACCATTTTTCAAGAAGACATAGGCGTATTGTTAATGTTTCCTATTGGCAAGTACCAGGGTATACTATTGCAAGCAAACATGCTACGAGGTGACCGCGGTTTGACCCCTCGACTGGCCGCCCCGTACACTAAAACTAGTACATTAAGGCCAAAGGAGGCCAAACACAAGGCGACAAGGGTTACGTCTACGCATGTCAGCACGTCAATCCTGTGATGCTTCTTGATAGCGTCCTTACCTGTCATCGCTGAAGGCCCTCTCCTCGGGGTAGCCCTTGCCAATCAGAGCCTGCGGGGCGCACAAACAGGAAGAATCGAAGCAGCACGTCAAAAGACTCATGCTACGGTAGAGGTGATGCACCATGTTTTTTCTGAGCGTGGTCACTTGAGAAGCTCTACACCTGCAGTAGCCTGCACACTGATTTTGGAGGCAAATCAAAGTGCTACTTGATGAACAATCCCATGGCCTAAGTGTACAATGAAACATATTGCAAAAACAAGAATGAAATTCCGACGGTTTTGGGTTAAGGAGCCTTCAATAGGTCATTCAGAAACCGTTTCAGCCAAAAAAAGGTATACCCTATACCTCTATCGCAGCACGCGTCAAAAATGGACCTCCACCCGCCTCCTGCTTTTCGAGCGCCACTTTCTTGGTTCCAGCAGGGTGTTTGGTCGGGACGCGTATTTGCCTTACAAGGGTAGATCCAATTTTTTTTTTTATGAGGTTCTTCACTTGAATATAGTGTGCGAGCTCTCTACCTCACACAACAGCCGACGGAAAAAAAAACTCAAGACCAACAATCCCATGACCTGCTGTAAGCTGTACAACAAATAAATCTGTAAAACATTAATTGGATTCTAATGGCATTGGGTCCGTCGTTAAGTCCTCAGCTTAACAGCCCCGTCCGTTATTAGTAATGTTTTCGCCAAAAAGAGGTACTGCTGTACCTCTATCGTACCAAGCGCCTGGGATAATCCTGATTCTTGAAGCAAGCGTCGACCGGGCGTTGGTCCCGAACGACAAACATGATCCGGTGCCGTATGCCCCCCACCCCGCGCCTCTTCCCCCACTCGGTGGCGGCCGCTCCAGCTCCCTAAAGGCGAGTTGAGCCGTCGACACGAGGCAACCCAGACCCTTACGAGCCTCTGCGTTGCTTCTCGGCAGCAGCGAAGCTGCGCCGCGGTCAAACGCACCCCGAGACCGACTGCGACTATGAGAAGGATACGAGGGCCTGACGGCGCGCGATATTCCTCGTGCTACCACCGGTGTCACGCGGTACCACGTGCACCTAATCCTCTACTTCGCGTGTGAGTACTGCCGCAGCGCCGCCCCTCGCAGACCCACAACTGCACGAACGTAGTAAATAGTGACTCCAAGAAAGCGCCGGCCATCAAACCGCACAACATTTCGGCGGTACACCAACCAGCAGCCTATTGGCGCGGCGCCAGGCCTAAGCGTCGTCTTAGCTCCACAACCCTTCCACGGCACTGGACGCAGCACGGACGGCTCGAAACCGAGCAACAAGCAGCACCGAAGCCTCATTCCTTGCCCAGAAACCAGGCACTACGGCAAGCCTGAAGCGAACAATGTAGCTATACATAAAAAAAAAAACACGACAAAAAGCAAAAGCTCTGGAGCTATGGAGGCAGGGCCAAAACTCCGATGCTGTTAAATCACGAGATGAACTCACCCTGGTACCATCCTTGAGCTGCACGACAGCCTTGTCGAAGTTGGCCCCGAAAAACTCGCACTTCTTCACCTAAAAACGTCCAGTGAAGGCGAGTACGTAAGAGACATACAAAGCAGTACACCAAAGGGTACCTAGCACCTGGTACACACTACACACTACTTTCTCGAGTCGAAACGAGTGTGGAGAACCAATTTGAGCTACTACCGTGCGTACTGGGCACGATGAACCGGTGGAGCTCGGAGTTCGGTGCGTGGATGCTTCTGACCAAGGATAGTAGGAGACCGGGGTTTGACCTCTTGACTGGCCGCTCCCACACTAAAACTATAATAGTACTTTAAGGTTGATAGGAGAACGCCGTTTGACGCCTTGACTGACCACCCCTACACTAAAACCAGTGTAATAAGGCCAAAAAGACCGGTTAGACCGCGGTTAATGCTTGACTGGGCGCTGCCCTACATTAAAACTAGCATATGTAAAGCTAAAAGCGGCCCTGACACGCCCAAAACGAGCAGTCATCTTTGCTCCTGACCGGAGGCGTCAAGACGCGACGGGGATGCGCGTCGAGTAGAGCCTCTAACGTTGGGTCCGTGGACGGGCTTGCCGAGGACGAAACTATAATTCAACCACGAATTATGCGAAGCAATTTCCTGCCGCGGCCAAGACGTAGAGCGCACTGCCAGCTCGTGCCAAAGGCTACACGATCAATATATGCTCCACCATAGCAATCCTGAAGCTTTTTTGCAGCACTGACATCATTCTGTTTTGTGCATACAGAGAGCAAAACTGAAAACTGTTTCTAAGAGCTGTTTTCGTGGGGGATACCCGATAAAGAAAACGCCCTTCGGCACGCCTACCGCACCTCCCCCTTAAGCAGCGCCCGGTTGAAGTCATCGAAGGTGATTTCCTTGTCGACCTCGCCGACGTTAATTTCGGTCGATATGTCTTGGGGAGGCAACAAAAACTCACCGATTCCTGCGGGCAAGGGCGAGAAAGAGGAGACCGGGCGTAGTTCGAGCGTTCACATGCGGCGCGCAAGGGACAAGTAGTGCGAGCGGTCAAACGCCGAGCCTCTCCTTTGCGTGGGCAGAGCAACACGCGGTTGATTATGGGGTGATTCCCAAGTTGTTGTTAGGGTTAAAAGATGATAAACATATGAGGGGCTTCCTTCAATTACAGACAGCACGCCACATCTTCCGAAGACGGCAAGGGTACATCAGAAGTGCCCAGACCATAAGAGCGCACCCATTTAGGCTCTACTGCTGTGTGTGCTCTTCACATTAAACCGTTCTTTCTACCCATCGACATCCAGCATACCCAGTGTCCGCCATGCCGATTCTTCATCTTAGAGACAGCGTGAAGATCACTTCGTACAAGACGCGGGAGTTGGCGAAAAGTATGGAAGCTCAATGAGTACTGCCTGCCCGTTCTTAAGCGCCGCGCAAAGAAGGAAAGGATTCGACAACAGTATTCAGGACAGCAGTGCATGCGCTTAGTTTTACTTTCTGTTTTGCAACCTGACTTTCCCCCCGAGACTTTCGCTAACCCAGCGGCATGTTGCTTCACCACGCCTTATTAAATCCTACAGCAGTAGTTAAATCATTAACCAATAACCAAGGTTCCGCATGACACCAGATGTCATGCATGTACGCACAGCAAGCAATACATGATGTAGTGTAATGTCAAAGCTAAACTATTAGCGGAAGACTGGGACTCGCCTGCTCCCGCAGGTGGCGCCGCTCCGGCCACCGCCACGCCCAACGTTGACAAAGACAGAGCGGCCTTCCACGCTCTTGACAGCACTTGTCGCCTGTCCAGACCTTCGTCTGCCGACGCCACCATGTCGTCCCGGCCTGACCCCCAACCGACGACAAAACCGGTCCAGAACAACATCAGCACAACCTCAGTATCCACCGGAAGAGCCTACTCGTATGGCTGTGGGCAGGGGTGCGAGAAGGGGGGGAGGTGGGGGCAATGCTTCACGTAGAGGCAGCAGCACTGCTGCTGCTGCTGCTGCTGCTGCTGCTGCTGCTGCTGCTGCTGCTGCTGCTGTGTTGTGGTCACTGCTGCTGCTGTGTTGTTGCCACTGCTGTAGTCCCAAATACCAGGTGGTCTCTACCACGGTACGAGTAGCTGCTTGTGTTCGTACATTTGTCGGCTAAGGTAGTAGAGACCACCTGGATTTAGGCTGTCCTCCTTTCACCCCGGCTAAGATTTCCCATTACGTAGCTTCCCCCTGTTTATACTCGTATCATACCCTGCTGGTACATTGATTCGTTGATTCCCTGTCCCCTGTCCCTTCCACGGATCCTGTCCGTACTGAGAACTTCACGAGATAAGAACATGTTTCGAGAGAATCATCATGATTCATCATGTTGACTGCTGTACTCGTACCACAAGACAGCAGGACAGCCACATTACGGAGGTGCCCGATTGACACGGGCACGGGGCGAGTATTACGGAGGTAGAGCGTCACTTCGACATGGGCCATCCCAGTGCGTCGCAAGAAGGGCCTACACCCCGCCCACCGTCACTCACATCCTCGGGTCCTAGAGGCACTCGATCGACGGTTGCTGTGGGAGCAAGATGACCTTGTTCGCTGTTGCCCTGACCCTGACGCAACGGAAGGTGGCGACTGTAGCCGCAGCAACACCGACGACGTTTGCGTAACGAAGCTACTCACTCCATGAGACAGGGATAGAACGACAGCAGCAATTCGTGCAAAGCGACGGTACTCGGCCATCATGTTTCTGCTGTGTATCACCCTGATCTGTTGCGTCGCATGATACATGCGGTCGGCGGGGATATTTGCGCTATGGTTTTCTGAGGCGTTATTGAGAAGGGTGCAAAAATCTCGTATTATTCTATGACTTTCTGAGGCGTTATTAAAACGGGGGCAAAAATCATTCAGCTCGCCGCCGATGCCTGCTGGGCCACCAAAGAGTAGCAGGTATAGAGACAGACAGTTCACTGCTGAGGTCGGGCATCACCCGATGGGAAAGAAGAGGGCCTCCTTGGCGGCAGGTGCTGTATCTGGTTCCGTCGAAAAGAGCAAGAAGGGAAAGAAGAGGCGACGAGAGAGCGCTCCCGGGAGCACCGCCGGTAGCAGCCTCGCCGACAGCAACAGCGGTGGTCCAGAGAAGCGAAGGTCTCAGTCGTCATCTTCGTCGTCGAGCAGCAAGGAAGTGGTACTACGATGTGCACCCAAGGATACTGTGAGCCCGATCGTGGTCTCTTTCGCGAACCAGACGGTGCCGAACGACATGAGTGCACTCAAGTTCGCGGTCCACCAGGGAGAGGACGAGGCGAGACTGGGGCAGAAGGTGGTTATGGGCGAAGGGCCGAGGTACGTATCATATCATCCATGTCGGGACCGATGCGGTACTCCTGTCTTCGTGCGGTCTGGGTCTGAATAATCTGCTGTGCACTAGCTAGACAGTAGTGTTTCCTGTCTGCTGCTTGTATATATAATATGTACGGCCGCAGGCAAGCGTTGCAGTGCGGTACGAGAATGCTACGTACGGTTTTCGCGAGGGGGAGATAGAGACCCAGGTCGTTCTTTCTTGGGCAGAACTCAACGCGAGATACTCGTGGAACAGACGTACATAGACGAAGAACAGCAACGTTGCGCACCAGCTCGTGTGCATTGCGCTGCATCAGTGCACTGCACACTGCTGCACTACGTGTACACATCGCCAATTGGTCTGAGGACGTTCGCTTCGTAGCTACCCCGTGAGCGTTGGCCGTACGTAGCCAAGGAGTCGTTTTCGTTGGCGGTACGTACGGTAGAACTTGTATTAATAGTGTGGATGAGCGGACGATCACGAGTATCTACGAGTATGTATATAAATGTACCAGGAACCAGGAATTATCTGATACGGTATGCAAATACCTGGTACCTGTTTCTGCTCGCCACGGATCACGGATATCATTGACGCCGATGTTGTTTGTTGTTTGTTGTTGTTTGTGCCTCCCCCTGGTCACCCTGGGCCAACGCGACTCTGCTGGTGCTGCACGACGACTGCTGCTCCTGGTGACGAATGACAACGGCCGATCACCACATGATCACATGATCACACCGGACAACGACAAACCAAATGGCAATGGCAGGATGGACTACTGGGGGCTTAATTTCGGCCCGGGTTCGGAGGCTCACGACCTGTGCAGGTGATCCTTCAGGCGCCCTGTCCACCCGCCTGGCCTTTAGTGAAAAACGATAAATGAATAGTGCGGTCTGTTCGTTTTTATCCAACGAAACGCTCGTGGTGCGACGCGACGGTTCATAGTTTTTAGCGGCCTGGTCGGTTTTGCGGACACTAAGCCTCGCTTGCGCTGTACACAGGTACATGACGAAACGCAGAGTAAGGAGAGGCGAGTAGAACACGGCGAATGCGGTACACCGTGTATCGTTTGCGGTGTGCAAGCGACTTGGTTCAGTGTTGACGTTAACGCCATGGATTGGAACCGCCTCGTACGGCCAAATGTGCGGCAGCGGTCTCTTCCTCGTAGCTTGGCCCGGTCTGCCCGCTCGCCGCAGTCCTATCGGCTTTGAGTCGTCGCGTTGACCGCGCTTTGATCGTTTCGGCCCTGTCGCCGTGGCCTGGTGCTATCCTGTACTAGTACGAGAGGCCATAGTAATAGTAGTATATAATCAGAACCCTACGATGGCCCCCAAAGCCGCATTTTGTACCCATGTTTTATTAACCATATTCGGTCCTGATTACTACGTTCCGCGGCTAATATGGCTGTTCTACCATCCCAACGGTACTCTTGTATTTACCAGGTATACTGCATTTTGTGCAGTTGTGGCCACTTGACCGTTCTGTTTCCCGGTTTTCTTGCTTGCCTTTTTGATCGAGCTGTGCGTGTGTGCCCCGTGGACGCCTGCTACGGTAGAGGTGATGCACCATGTTTTTCCTTCCGAGGGTGGTTGGTCACTTGGGGAGCTCTATACCTGCAGTAGCCTGCACACTGATTTTGGAGGGGAAATAAAAGGAGCTACGTCGCCGATGAACAATATACCATGGCCTTAAGTATGCAATGAACTATATTGCAACACCAGAATCAAAGTCCAACGATTTTGGGTTAGGTAAGGGCCCGTTTTAACGAAGAAGAAAAAAATTCAATTTGGAATTTTTTTTATTCAAATCCGCTTTTCATTGGTCAACACACGCACCAGCACCAAAGATTAGGATCTTGGGGCATAAAAATTGGTGCTGGTGCGTGTGTTGACCAATGAAAAGCGAATTTTTATTTTTATTTTTCCAAATTGAATTTATTTTATACTCGTTAATACGGGCCCTAACCCATTCAGAACTGAAAAAAAAATCCTACACTAATTCCAAGTAGTTTGTCCCCAAATTCGTGGGACCAGGTCTTAAGGGGGGTCAAGAAGCTCGACCATACAGAAAACGCTTCAGTCAAAAAGTGCTATATATCTCTACCGTAACACGCGTCCGTGGGTGCCCCGACAGTATGACTACCACTGCTCTTGCTAAACCGGACGTTTCACTTTTTCTGTCCCCCTTGCCGATGTCGACCGCCACCGGCCCTCTCCTTAGGTTCCTCGTGGGCGTGGAGGACGTGGAGACCGGCGAGATGACGCTGCACGAAGCGGGGCACGCGTACGCCCTCAGACAGAGCGTGGGGGGGCGGCAAGACAGCGTGGAGGACCACGCGCTGGAAAACCTGGACTGGAAGCAGAGGAGGGACGCGCTGGTGAATCAGTTCGGGAGCAAGAAGAAGAAGGCGGCTATCAGGTGGCGCATCGGTCGTATTTACTTGCAGCAGTCAGTACCTTGCGCAACAGGCGCGCGCGCGCGCGGGGGGGGTAATCATTTGTTGCTTGCCTTAGTACTTTGACCATTGACCACACATCCCTTTTGAGACGGAGCGGGGCGGCGATAAAACACTTAATCGGTTTCGTTTCTTGGTTTCATCTGTCTCGGAAGGGGGGGGGGGGGGGGGCGACGACATCGTCTGGAACCTAGCGACCGTGTAGCATGACTACTGCGTCGTTTATTTGCTCTTGTGATACCGTGATAATTGTTCGAATAACATGGCCGCCCTTTTGCCCTCATTGGCGCCCCCCTTAGCCCCTTTGACCGCTAGTGAAAACGACCCCACACTAATTCCAAGTTTGTTTTTTTTATGTTCGTCTCCAAAAACCTGGGTGCGGTTGTAAAGGGACTAAGTAGAGACCTTATATATATAGTTCGTACATGCAGTGGGTTTTAAGATTTTTGATTATGTCTGTGCTGTGTTTTTGCAACCTGTCGGTTTTGCAACCTGTCGGTTATTTGTTCTGAGAATGCTCCTCTGGCCTCTTCCGTGGTGTTTGTTTTTGTCGCGTGCTCATTTCCAGGTCGCGAGACGCGAACGTGATTCAGGCTGGAGCCGTTGTCGGCGGCTCCGCCCTTTCCCGTGTCCTGGGGCAGGCGTTGAAGGAGGGGGACGGACCCGGTAAGTCAGGAGGCCGACATTCCGCGTTGCGTTGGCTTACCACTCGTGGTGCGGCCGGGACGGGTTGCTTTGGTATGAGGTATAGGCAGAGCCGCGGCTAAATGGGTTTTTTTTTTCCTCTGGCGTGTCTTGAGGTCGGTGTCTCCTGCTCTGATGGTGTCTTCCCCGCCAATGCTGCCTTTTCCACACTTACATCGAAAGTCTTAGGAGTGTTGCTGTGCCTCGTTATGGTGTGTATTGAACAGTCTTGTCTATTGCAGAGGCTGGTCGTAGCTAGTACGCGTAGCTGGCTGCGGTCGAAATGTCGAAATACGACGTCGTTTTTCCGAACGTGCTTTTGCCCCTGTGTGTCGTTTTCGCGTTGTCGCGGGCGCGCGTTGCGTCTTTTGCGAAAAGCGTTTGAGCAAGGCGGGGAAGACGTTTTATGTTTCGCTTCGTGCGCACATCGCATGTCATGCTCGGTCCTACCTGCCTCCTTGCTATAGACATCCTCATCTCGGCAGCAAGTCGTAACAGGTACTATACCGGTAGTAGTTAAAGCGCCAGGGACTAGGGGGGCTTAGGTCGAAAGAAGGAAGGAAGGAAGGAAGGACGGTAACGGACGAGCCAACTGGGATTTAAAAAAAAAAAGTGTTCAAAACAAACGAAGGGGGGATGGAACCGTTGCGCGTGCAGGCGAGCCTGTCTTACCCCCGCCCCTTGTCGCGGCCACAGCTGACAATCTCCACCTCCCTCCTTCCCCCTCTCCCCCCCTCCTCCCCTCTCCCCTCCCTCCCTCCTTGCCCAACCCCCTTCCNCCCCCCCCCCCCCCCCCCCCCCCCCCCCTCCTCTTTCCCTGCTTGTATACGGTACACGGTACGCGGTCCGAGCAGACGCCACCACCGGGGGTGGCGGTGGAGCGGACGGGGCCGCGGCGGCGGTGGAGCAGGCGCGTCGCCGCTTCCTGCCGGCGATGCGCCCGGATGCTTCGACGCCCGAGGGGGTCTACGCCGCGCGTGACATCGCGGGGGAGCAGGAGCTGCAGATGATGGGAAGGCAGGTCGACAGATGGGCGGAGTCTTGTGAGGTATGATACGCGGACTTTGCCGTGATGCTGGCGCGTTTGCCTGTTGAAGGGCGGGGGAGTAGATGGGGGGGGGGGGTACTTCATTTTCATGCATGGCCGTAGTCGTATGACCATAGACCCTCGCATCCCTACAATGCCGGGACGGAGCATGTCGGGTTTTCACCGGGGGGGGGCGATGGAAGGAAGCGTTGGAGGAAATTTTCAGGAATGATGATGAGACTGCGATTGAGGGGGCGGGGCGGAGGGGTTGGAGGAATTTTGAAGAGAAGGGAAATTTCAAGCGGTGGTGGTGTTGAGACTGCGATTCGCGGGGGGGGGGGGNGTGGGGGGGGGAGGGAAGGGGGGCTCGATGTTTGCAACAACTTGTGCTTTTGCGTTGGTGTGCTTTGGCGCTGTTGCGCTCGTGCTTGTGCGCTCGTGCATCTGTGCTCGTGTTTTTCAACGCTCGATTTTTCCAGAGCGGGAAGTTTGCCAATACCGAATGCCAATACCGAACAAGGTGCTTTCGGAAAAGATCTGACCGAGAGCCTTCCGAATATATAGTGTTCGGTAGAATAGCGCCCACCCTTGATATACCGCTGTCGAGAAAACGAGCGCCGAAAAACGATCGCACGCACGCACCCTGTTCGAAAGCTCAACGCTCTTTACGGTACGTCGTTCAAAGCAGATGTTATCCCTCATATCTATATATAGAAAAAAGAAAAAAAACAGCTGTGAGATGGAGGATTTCGTCGAAACTCATCTTTGCTATATACTTGGTATATGATCTACATGGTGTGCAGTAGTAGGTGTGCGCGATAACATCTGCTATCTTTGTGTGCACAATCTTATATGGCACATGTGTTTTGGCTATAGGTTGGATCTGTACTATGCTGATCTTGTGTGTACATCATATCGTAACGGCAGGTACAGGATCTAGATCATGATCTCGAGATCATAGATCGTGATCCACTGTGAGCAGATCATAGATCGTGGTCTACTGTAGATAGTGATGTGTTCGATGTGTTACATGTTTTTTTTTTTTCATGTCTCTTTTTTTCTTGGCACCCTTGACTGTGAAACCCTTGACTCGCTCGCGGCGCTCTTTTTCGGCCCTGTCTCTTGGCTTGCAGGGCGGGTTGCACCAGTGGGTGCAGCAGTTCGCAGAGCGGCCGAGAGACAACTGCCCTAAGTTCATCAGCAACCGCCTCACGCTGCTCCTGGACCTCGGCGAGGCTAAGCAGAAGAGGAGGCTGCTGGAGGTGAGCGCTGCTTCGCCGTCCCGATGGGCGTGTTGTATGGGGGGGTCTTCTTAACCTGATTAGCCTGCTTGCCACGAGAGAGAAAGATATACCTGGTACAAGATTTGCAAGGCTTCGGACGGTATCTTCCCCGTCCCGTCAGCGAAGCTCTGACCTTCAGTCGTCCCTGCTGACCCCACCCCCCCCCCCCCCCCCCCCCCCGCCCTGTCCCGTCCCGTCCTACCCCGTCCCGTCCCGTCCTACTCCGTCCCGTCCCGCCCCGCCTCGCCCGTCGCTTGCTTACGTTACGCATATGGTGCGCCTTCCTCGCTCGATGGGTGTCGTCTTCCATTGCCTTGCCTTTCCTTGCCTTGCCTTGGTCACGGCACGCCGCGTCACGGCACACGGGTTGGACCTGCAGCTGCTCTACTTGCGACACATGTGCGCGTTTCATCACGCGCCGAACGTGCTCAAGGGCACGCCTTCGCAGCTTGCCACCAAGCACGACATCCCCGAAGTGGTCCTCCGAAAGCTCCTGGAGGTGAGTCAAGCGGGGGGTGGGAGGTGAGGGGGGGGGGGGGGGTGGGCTTACGTCCCCTACAATGCACGGCCGTAGTCGTGGTAAAGTAGACCCTCGCGCCCCTACAATGCCGGGACGGAGCACTGAACCCTTTGACTGACCGCCCCCTATTCTAAAACTACTACATTACAGCCAACAGGAGACCGTGGTTTGACCGTCTTGACTGACGTCCCCCTACACTAAAATTAGTACATTAAGGTCAACAGGAGACCGCGGTTTGACTCCCTTGACTGACGGCCCCCTTCACTAAAACTAGTACAAATATGGTCCCCCGTAATATTGCTACTCTGGGAATAAACAACCGCCCGAAACTGGCAGAAATTCACGGTGTGCGAGTCGCGGGAGCGCGGAGGCTCGGGCACCTACGTGCGCACGAAGACGCTGAAGAACCAGCTGCTGGTGCACGGGCTGTGTCTGGCGCTCGTCCTGGAGGGGTGTCGGCTTGAGTTCGAGGTGCTGGCGCAGGACCTGAAGCTGTCGGTGACGGAGACGAGGGCTATGCTAAGGGAGCTGGTGAGTTGTTTTGGTTCATTGTTTTGGATTATGGTTTGTTTTGTGAAATGGCACTCTTGTCCCGAAATATAAGGGAACGTTTGGATTAAGTATTTGTAGGACATTTGATACCCGTTGGGTTTAGCCGTGCAAATGTCTGATACGTATGATTGTTTTATTAGTCACAAGTGTTTGAGTTGTGCGACTTGCAATTCATCTGCGGAGATTGCGGCGGAATTATGTACCCCCCGGATAGGTTGCATGAAAAAGGTATGTGTGGCTTGCTTTCGAGGGTCTCAGAGTATAAGAGGATCAGGCCCCCTTGCTCTCAGTCCAGTACACCTTGCTCTCAGTCCAGTACAGCAAAGTAAGGTTATTTTTGGTTAAGTTATGGACAACGATAATTGATACCTGGTTTCTTCTCCTTGCACTCCGCCTGGTGGCGAGCTGTGTCTGCTCACCATCCAACCGTACCCGGTGCACCGAGTCGACCCCTCGTACTTTCCCCATAGTTCGGGACTGAGCCGTATAATGTACCTGGTAAATGCTGCTCCAGTTATACTTACGAAGAGGTTCATTTTCTGTAACTTTGATGGGCACATTTGACGTAAAAGCTCAACGCGCGCGGGTGTATTGTCTATTCGTATCGAATCCCTGGACCCCCACTCCCGGCATTGCATTTAGGGATGCGAGGGTCTAAGGTTCTACGACTTCGGCCATGCATGACATGAGTACCCCCCCCCCCCTCCCTCCCACTCCCTTCCGCCTCTCCGTCTCAATTTTTTTTCCAACCATGTGTTTTTGGTTATATCGATTTCGGCGTTTGCGGCCTGCGCTTCTGGCGACGTCTCGAACTCGCGATGGTCATCGTCACCGTTGGCCTGGTCACCATCGCGCAGGGCTGTTCGGCGAGCAACAGCACGGCCCAGCTCAAGCTTCCGCTGGTCTTCCCCCGCTCTCGCAAGGCGACTCGCAAGTCCTAGCCTTCGAAGGGCGGCGGCTTGCGACGTCTACGTGCTGCAGCGGTTATACTATGTGCTGTTACTGCCCATCGTACAATACTCCGGTTGTTGTTTTTCTCCTGTACTGGTATACCGTCAACTGGCGGAAATAAATCCCGATGTACCGTCTTATGTTTTTTTTGCGTCTCGCGGACACATTTGGAATTTCCGCTACACAGGACTCCAGTATTTTTCTAGATAAATATTCAACAGTAGTAGTCACTAACTGTGACAACCATTGCTTTTCATCTCTCTAGGATGAAGAATCAGGTCTGGGCACTGGGTGTACTGATGTCGTGGGGGTATGTAGAAGCAATGGTTTACGTTGACAACACGCAGTGATACTTGCAGTGCACGCCTATATACGGCAGTGTGTGTGTCCGGTCCTTTATCGTTTGCTCCTTAAAGTGAGATGCGGTAGAATACAGTGGAAGATGTCCACTAATGATGTACCAGGGTACCTGGTAGTGGTAGCTGGTAGTAGCGATTGGACGTCGAAGATAGGGGGCGGGGCGGGGGAGAGAGAGAGAGGAGTGATGTTTTGCCCATTTTCGCGATAAGGAATGGGATATTTTGGGGCCGTTCGCGTCCAGTAGTGCATCATTTCGGTTTTCACGTGTTTCCGCGTAATATGTTGGGCGGTTTAACCCCTCAAACCTCTCGGGACCTGAGAGGGGGGGAATTGACGGTAAAAAGCGACTGTTACAACAAAAGCAGCATCAGCAGCAGCCTCCGCGTGATTGAGGGATGATGCCATGCAATGGTTGCAATGCAAGGAGTTGTATGATGAGGAAGGGGCGCAACATGATCCTACCCGTACTTGACCCATTCAGAATTGAAACAAATATCCCACACTATTTCCAAGTAGTTTGTCCCCAAAAACGGGGGACCGGTTCTTAAGGGGTTAATGCTGAATGCCCACGCTGTGCTCGTGTGTAGGTTAAGACGGTTGATAAATGGTTGGTTTACTGGTCATCTCGGGGTTTCCAAGGGGTTCGTTAAGAAATTCATCCACTTTTTTGTTGGATATAATCATTGGAATTTTAAAGCGCGGTCATTTTCGCACAACCTATCGTAAGGGTGGACAGGGTTGTTGTGGACAACTACAGTACGAGGTACTACTGTTTTTTGGTTCTTAGTTTCTTGTGCCTGAAGTGGGCAGCAGAAATCAGTACTCGTATATACTTGCGATACGTCGCGTGGACTAACAACTATGGCTTGATTTGATCAGCCTAAAATAAATCGGTGGAGTAAGTCGCGTGGACCAACACATAACAGCCGATTTTCCTAGTTAATTGCCTTTCCGATGAGAATGAAAATAAAAAATATTGTTTTTTGAATTGTAAGAGATGTACTTCCCTTACAGTCATTTTTTTCACCGTAAACTATTGTCAGTTGTGACACCCGTCGACGACAAAAAAAAAACGAAATCGGCATTGGCAGTCTCAAGATATTGAGGATCCCAGAAAATCTGTATTTATGGGCAAGGGATCTCGCTCATAAATTCAAATTCCCTTAAATCCTTGATTTTTCGAGCCTGTCAAGGCCGATTTCAGTTTTTTTTCGTGGATCGATACCTACCATCGAGGAATATTTTCTAGGTCAAATTTTGATCGTGAGCGAAATACAACTCTTAAACAATAACAAAGTACCAAACTCGATTGTCATTCTCATCGGAAAGGCAATTCTCAATTAGGAAAATCGGCTGTTACATGCCTTGATTTTGATCGGCCTAAAATAAGTCGCGCGGACCGAGAATGGCATGATTTGATTGGCCTAAAAAACAAGTCGCGTGGACCAACGCTCGATTCGATTAAAAGTCCAAACCCAAGGCAGATGACGCGTTGTTTCTTTTTCATCTTCGTGTCGTGAGTACCTGTAGCACATTCGCTCCAGTGTTGCGCCCTTGCTCAGACGGCTTCAAGCCGGGGCCGAAGCAACAGTCCAACGCCAGTAGTAGCCTATTCATATCCAACATGTACAGCAGCGATATTCTACTGCGTGCTACCAACTGCTGTAGATTTTTCAATCGGACAATAATGAGAGCAAAACAAAATTGCTCCGTAACACCACAACAAATGGCGGCACAAGCACCAAAACCAAAACTATATACCTCGTACTACAGTACATCTTATATAGTACCTGATAGCACTCTGTTCTGAAATGTGGAGTGCGTTTTTTGGGCTTTGGGGGTGAGATATTCAAACGTACCCCACACTTCCGAACACAGCAGTGGTACGTATGTATGCTGTATGCTGTTTGTGTGGAATACCCTGGTACGATAAACGCCAAGGAACTGAGCCGAACCACCATGCATGGCGGTGTCCTGTCTTCGCCACAGCTGAGCTACCCAAAGTTGCACACCGCCGACAGATCTATCTACAAGTAGATAATCTATAGATCATTTAGTTCCTCGCCTACCGCTGTGAGAGGTTGTGCAGATCCTAACCCAGGAAACCACGTGCTGGATCGTGCAGATTATACGGCTCCCACCCGGCAACATGAACTACTGTAGATCATACAGATCATACAGATCAGGAATATATCTGCCTCGAAAGGTCTACTGCTTATAGATCATGAAGTGGGAATGATTTGTACGATATATCTGATCTATCTGATCTATCTAATCTACAGTATATCATCCGAGGTGTGAAATGTTCCGACGGCTTTTGCGGGCTCCCTCGTAACGACGCCAGGCGAAGACGGGGGGGTACTCGTGTCGTGCGCGGCCGTAGTCGTACGACCATAGACCCTCGCACCCCTGCAATGAATGCCGGGACGGAGAACGTTGGGTGTTTACCAACCAGGCAGGCATTGCTTGCACCCATCGAGCGCGAAGCGCCGTGCGGTGTTGGGCGAGTCGCACGAAGGGTGAGCGGCATCCTACCAAGAACCGCTTGTGAGGAGGGAATTTTGTTTTCTTCAACCGTTTGCCTCGTGCTTTCCTCCTGCGCAGTGCTGCACTGTTCAACACCCCTTTGGTCATACGACTCCTTCCACGCGACTGCAGCTATTATACCGCATTAGTAAGAACCCCTTTTCCTACACCGCAAACAATTGTATCATAAGAAAATTCCAAGAAATTTCTCCCCAATATCGTGGGTGCAGTCCTTCGAAAGTTAAAAACGGCGCCTTTCCTAACATCAGCAGCAACAAACAACAACAGCAGCAAATACAGGTAGACAGCACGATCATATTTTGCATTGCCGAGGGCGAAACGCCCCGGGATAGTCGTACATCTAATTTCCAGATTTAGTATATTTTTCCAGCCAGACGCACGACATATAAAAAGCGGCGTGCCCGTCTGAAACAAAACATCTATTCACTTTTTTTTTGCACGCAACCGCCCACGCCCCAGATACCTGGCACATCAATAAATCAATCAAATCAAATCAAAGCAGTCAATCAATCAAATCAAATCAATCAATCAATCAATCAATCAACCAATCGATCAACCAATCAAACAACCAACCAATCAGAAATCTACCTGCCAATAACAACCAACAAATCAATCAATCGATTCAACCATTCCACCAATCAAAACCAGGGGGGGGGGCTATCATAGTTACTCGCAACAACCAGTCGTACGTACAGTAGCACGAGGACACAAAAGTGTCAATAGTTGGGGAGAATTGTGGTTTTGACTTTGGATGATTTCATGGCCGCGCATTGTCAGAATCGGCTGTCCCAGGAAAACTCAGCTCGTCCCCAAAAGCAGTGTGCAATCAGCGAGGGACAAAAAGGAACACGCAGGCCACAAAGGGCCGATGCGAACGCGATACGTTTCTCCCAATCCCAATACAATAAGGTCTATTCAAAAGAGTAATGGGTAAGGTTTCATCGAACCGATGAAGGGACCAATCGAATCAATCGAAGCATCCAATCAATCGATCCATCCATCAACAAGCCCCCCATCGATCCTTAAATCAACCAACCAACAAATCAGTCAAAAGGTATCTAGCCGATCAATCAGGTATTTCAACCAATCAAACACGATCCCATCAAATCAATCAATCAATCAACCAATCAATCAAAACAGTCAACCATCACCCAACCTACCGCACACTGTAATCAAGATAACAAGATACCACACCCAGGGGGGGCACACACTATTAATAACACAAAATGGTAGCGTTCGAAAAAGACCTTGTCGAAGCCTTTCCATAGGTGTAACGCTCGGCCCTTGCTCGGCCCTTGTACACTCCGTTGTCCAGAAAATCAGATAAGGAATTCGTTCAAAGGGGGTCTGTTACCTCATCACCCAGTGTGATACACGGTACCACCTACCACATACTGTAATCAAGATAATACCCCCCACCCCCCCTCGTCCGTCCCGGCATTATAGGGATGCGAGGGTCTATGGCCATACGACTACGGCCGTGCACATGAAAGTACCCCCCCCCCCCCACCCACCAGGCTCCGTGCTAACCGTCTCGAATGGGGTGCGTGGTCAATGGTCCAATGACTAAGGCAAGCAACACATGAGTACCCCCCCCCCCGCCTAGGACGAACTTCCGAGCCGGAATTCTCTCTATAACAAGGGGACACACACACAACCAGAATGATGGTGTTGGAAAAAACTTGTCGAGGCCTTCCCTTAATACAGTAGTGGTCCCTCTATAGTGCCGGTTGCCCGCGATAGTGCCGGTGGAATCGCTTGGCACATATATAGATGCGGTTGGTTACCCAGTGTGGTAGTGTGCGGAGGAGTAGTGCCGGTTGCAGCTATAGTGCCGGTATTGTTGCCTGGCGCATACCTGGTCCTATAGAGGGACCATGGCACTATAGAAGGACCATTGCTGTACGCACGGTTCGGCGTTCTGTATGCTTCCCCGTTTGTCCGAGAAAAGTCAGCTTGGACGTTCGTCGGAGGGGGGTGCATGCTATCTTTATCACCCAGTGTGTTATTTTATCACACCCGGTGATATCTACGGTACCAACCAATCAACCAATCGAGCAATCAACTAAATTAATCAACCAGTCCATCAGTCAAAAAAGATGACCAAAACCCGAGCCAACAGACAGCACCATACACTCCTAATCCACTCGTATGAGACCAGACTTTTACTGCTTGCAAAAACCTTACTATTACTACTATAGTATCTTTACCCTAGCGGAGGCCGAAGCCTTCCGACTGCTCTATGGCCAACTTAAGCCTGTCCTCCAGCTTAGCTTTGGAGGAGTAGGAGGGCAGCAGCAGGTGGTTGAAGCACGTGTGCGCCGTTGGTAGCCGGTCCGAATCGTCCCCGTTTTTGCTAATCACCAGGGACTTTTTTCGTTGGTGTTGCAAACGGGCCAAAAAAACAATAAACCAAGCGCGAAAGAAAGAACACAGGGGAGCGCAAAACAGAAGGCAGCGCACGTTTGGAACAACATTAGTATGCGCGGGTGCCGGGGAAAGGGAGGGGGGGGGGAGGTGTACTCGTTGTCACGCATGGCCGTAGTCGTATCGACCATAGACCCTCGCATCCCTATATACAATGCTGGGACGGGGGACGTCGGATTTTCACCGACCAGGCAGGCATTTGTGCTTGCACCAAGCTTTGCGAAGCGCCGTGGGGTGTTCGGCGAGTCGCATGAAGGGTGAGCTTCATCCTAGTAAAGGACCGCTTGCGAGGCGGACTTCGGCACCTTGTGCGTACTTTCTTGCAGATGAATGACACAGTCGAATTGCTTCATGGGGGGAGGGGGGGAGTCATCTGGTGGCTGTCGTCGTGCGTAATTCAGCAACATAAGTTGGGCCCTACAGTACTCTCGTGGCACATCCCACAATACATTTAGCAGACACCGCATACACATTAGGAACAGGGTTAACGGGACAGGACACGATTATACTTTCACTCGTCGGACAGATCATACAGATCATACAGACCGTACAGATCATACATATCATCTACAGATAGATCATCTTCGGATATATGATCTACATATAGATAATCTACAGATATATCATCTTCAGATAGATGATCTACAGATAGATAATCTTCAGATAGATCATCTACATAAATGTCATCTTCAGATAGATCATCTACATAAATGTCATCTTCAGATAGATCATCTACAGATAGATGCTCTACATCTACAGATCGATGATCTACAGACATATCTACAGATACACCATCTTCCGATATATCATACGCAGATAGATGACCTACACATCAATGATCTACAGATAGATCATCTTCCGATACATCGTCTACAGATAGATCATCTACAGATATGATCATCTAGATCCTAGCCTGCCGTTAAGATATGTTGTGCAGGATCTGTATATAGTACAGATCCGCCAGGGAGCCGTACAGATCCAACCGAGGTACAGATTCAACCCAGATAGTACGGCTCCCACCTGGCAACATGAGCTAGATCATACAGATCATACAGATCATACAGATCATACAGATCATACAGATCATACAGATCAGGCATGTATCTCTGCCCTGAAAGGTCGCGATCATGGAGTGGGAATCGATGATCTGTCCGATGTATAAGTACATGTTACTTGTACCATGTGTACTACTGTTAATAACAGTACTACTCACATTCACAGCGCTCAATCGGGCGAAAACACTTTTGACAACTTTCAATTACATTTGACCTTTTGGTTTGTTGTAGCTCGGCATTTTGAGACAAACGCCTCACGCCGGCACCCCACCCTGTTCTATCGCTTACTACTGTCGGGTATCGAACGAGAATCGAAATCGGCGCGATATCGATAAACCAAAAAAAAAAAACGATAGGTACCATTTCGAGATTTGATAATATTTTATACATCGAAGCTTTCGTTCGGTATATATATATATCTGCATGAAATAAAACACGGGGATGGAGGGCAAAACACGTTCGATATATACGATATACCCTGGTATGCATAGGGGCTAGCAGGTAACCACGAAGCCTGTTAGAGTCAATATCGTGAGTTCGAGCCCCCCCGAGTGCATGCTCGTACTTGTAGGAACTTTTTCTTGCAAAAAAAATATATTGACAAGCGGAAAGCGCGAGTTTGCAAAATTAGATGAAGATCGACGAGCGTTGGGAAGGCTGAACCCTCTGCAGCATAAAAATCAAGGCAAGAACCGTAGTGGGGGAGGAGGGAGAGGAGCCTAATTTGTGACCCCGGATCTGAGTTACGACTATTAATAGGGAGGGAGAAAGACAGGAGTGCCAAGATAATAAATGGGATGGAAAAACAAATATAGAACAAACACGGGGATGCCAGGGGATGGAGGGCGAAACACGTTCGATATATACGATATATCTAAAAATCGGTATTGCAGTTATCGATTTTTTCGTTCAGTACCTGCAAAAATGCCACAGGTGGTAGATACTACGAAGACCCGTGTAACTACGAAGTATATAATAGTAGTGGCAAAGTTACGTGCAAACCCAGTTTTTTGTTTTTGTTAGACAGACACACGCTCCCTGAACTTTACAGCCTCAAGATTGTGTCCCCCTCATACGAGATGTATGTACATCCTGCATGAGGACATATAAAACCCGTACGTGCGCGCGATCGAAGTATCACACTCAGCTAGCAAAGATGAGCTTCGACGAAATTCTCGATCTCAAAGCTATTGTTTATTTTTTAATAATAAAAAAATGCATATATCGAAAGTTCGATATTTCATATTTCATATTTCGATAAATCGAAACTTTCGATACGATATCCAAAACACTAAATCGCGTACTCTGGGTTGGGTAATCGATCGATTCTTGTAATAATTACCCTCACAGTCCCTTCTTACGCCTCTCACCAGGCCAACGGAGCCAAGACCCTGTATCGGTGCTCGGTCGCTTCCGGTCACAAACTTGAGTAGCTTCCGCTTAGAGTCCTCGCCAAACTCGTGCACCACCTGCGGAAATTGAAGAGTCAAGGTTGGACGAATGTCCCGTGAGTGTGATTTATATAATAGACGACAGGCGGATAGGTGCCGGACAAAAAAAAAACGAAACGAAAACGACAACGAAAACGAAAAACGAAAACAAAAGAAAACAAAAATCGAATCTGAAAAACAAAAAACGAAACACGAAAAATCGAACGACGAAAAACGAACCCGACAATGATTTTTTTTTAAACGAACGAACGCATATGTTAATGAGAACGAACACGAAACCGAAAACGACAAATATAAAATAATAAATAAACTGGAAAACGAAGACGCCGCCGAGGAGCCTATTCAAGACCAGTACCCGTCGGTAGCCTATATATAGCCCCTTCGCAGCGAAGCGAAACTGTACGTAGTGCCTGGCAGTTGGTTGGCACGGGCAAGCGGCTGGGGGGACGCTTCAAGACGCCTCTCACAATTGGAGCTCTTGTTCGACCAAAAAAACACCCCGCACCCCCCCCCCGCCTCACGATTGCAGCTCCTCTACAACCAGAAACCACGGTCATGCGACTACGGCCATGCATGAATATCGAGTACATCCCCGCCCCCGTCCCGTCCCGTCCCGTCCCGTCCCGGCATTGTACATATATAGGGATGCGAGGGTCTATTATGGTTGTAAGACGACCGCCATGCATGGCATGCGTACCCCCCCCCCCCCCCCCCAAATGTTGGAGGTGTCTCTATTAGGAGTAGGAACGGTGCTCCGTCTCGAAAGGGATGCGTGGTCAATGGTCAAATGACTAAGGCAAGCAGCAACAAATGAGTACCCCCCCCCCCCCCGCGCGCGACCTCCTTTTCCCCGGAACGGCCGCAGCAGGCCCCGAAATGTACTATTTTTAATAGTAAGCCTTGCTGTCACCCCGAGAACGACAACACCGGTCCTCTCTTATAGTCAGGGCTGTGAAGAATAAGGCATGCCTTCGTGGCTGGATTTTACCAGGGCTGTTCGCGGGTCGGGTCAAGACTCGCGGGTCGGGTCGGATGGGATCACCTAGCCTGACTCGACCCGACTCGACCCGACCCGTGAGATTTCGAATGCCTCCTGACCCGATCCGACCCGACCCGACCCGACCCGAACCGTGAGTTTTCGAAGAGCTCCTGACCCGGCCCGCGGGTCGATTCATGACCCGTGAACAGCCCTGGACTTGACGGCTCTTACGGGGGGCCATAGTAAATATCATATAATAGGACAAAAAAAAAGCTACTACTGGAGTAAAACTAGGGAAATATGTAGGTTTTAGTGTGAACCGTGGGTTCTGTTCACTATGGTCCCCCGTATGTAGTTATTACAGCAGTAGCTGGATATCGAAAGTAAGCCAATGAGCTGACTTATTGCACGTAGTTCCGTCAACGAAAAAACACATTTCGAGTCAAGTCAGATGCAAAGACGCGCATACACCTCCGCAAAATCACAGGAAGCAACTAACTATAATACCTACCTAGCCAACTAGTGCCGACTAATGCCAACTAATCGCTAGTCGCCCACTTATAATCGGAAAAATATATAAATGTGCCATTTTATGTCCCCTGTATTTACGATAAAACTGGTACCGAAACAATTCACAAGATCGGACACATGGGACAGATCTACTATAGATCATCTGGACCCTAACCTCAGATGTTGGGAAGGATCTGTAGAGGAACAGATCAAACCCAGTGAAACGTGCAGCTCGGCGCAAAAACTTGCACTATAAAAAACGCGGCCAAAATTTTAAAACACCTCGTAGTGGCTACTGCAGGCTGTATAGTTATATGGTACGGTTATATCGTATGCTAATGCAAGGGCTCCGCTCCGCGGACGGCTGACGCCGCCCGCTACGCTCGCGCAAGGAAAGGGGCAGAAGATGTTCATGATGTAGTGCAAGCACCGACTTGAAAATGCCAAGAGGTTCATGGTGCAGTAAAGAAACGGCGGACTTGACATGCATACAAAACATGCTCGGGATGCACACATGATAAGCTCCATGCTCCAGGACAACAAAGCTGAATGTATGTTCGAAAGTGAAAGCACAGCAACACGGCTTACAGCACGGCGCTGCGCTGCTTGCTGTGGGTGTGGTTCGTGCCTTTTTCGTAATTATGTGTGGTAGTACAGCAACAACAGCAGTACCTGTAGTTGTACTTCGTATTTGTATGTACTCGTAATATGAAATAGAAAGCACAGCACAGGACGGTCAAGTTGTGAAGTACGAAAAACAATACAACTGAGAGAAGTATATACGACAAACAATACAACTGAGAGAAAGACGTACCTACGTACGAGTATACGTCCTCGTCCTCGTACTCGAACAAAGCGACAGGAGCGGAAAACAGAAACGAAAAAAAACGGTCGAAAAAAAAAGAAAATCAAGTACTTGACTTGATTTTCTTTTTTTTCGACCGTTTTTTTTTCGCTTTTGTTTTTCGCTTCTGTCGCTTTGTTCGAGTACGAGTACGAGGACGTATACTCGTACGACGTACGTATACTAATATCACATCTCCAATCACACACGAATACGACGTACGAGTCGACTACAAATGACTTCAGTGATTGCGCCGCTTAAAAAACAAAAACTTAAAATGACTGTCGCGTTCTGTCACCCTCGATGCTTCCGGTCACCCCGCGATCACCTCGCCATCAATTCGGCCCGGGTCGAGCTTTACTGCCTCTCTGCCCCAGTGAGCCCCGTGGCCCGCATCACGTGAAGCCCGGTGCTCACCGTGGCCCTCGTTCGCCCGCTCGGGCATGATGGTGTTCAAACCGCCTGGCTGGCTCTCTGTAAATAATATTGGTTGGAGAAATAAGCACCGCTTGAATTTTCTTTTATTAACGGAAACGATCCTTATAATTTCGGGCATAATGGATTCGCAAACAGCGCAGCAAGGCAGACAAAGCCCCTTCCTGCTCCCCTCGTGTCTCGATGGACACATCACACCTAGCCACGAAAAAGGCGACCGCGCTCCTTCCGTCCCCCCCCTCTACTGGTCAGCGCCCTCCCATACCCGCGATGGTGCCGGGCTCGCCCGCGCTGCCGTGCTCTCTGGGTACACGCACGAACCCAAAACCGAAAAAGGAAAAAGGCTCTCGCCAACAAAAAAAGTATACGAAACAAAGACAGGGAGGGAAGCTCCGGCAAGTAATCAAGTAATAGAAGGAGGCGGTATCGAAGTGGGAGCTCTGAGAGGCCAGGGATGGGTAATCCCTGACAAAGATAGTAGTAAGTCTATGGTGTGTTAATATGGTGCGTTAATATGGTATGCTAATATGGCATGCTAATTTTAAATTTCGTTACCGGCAATGGTAAATGGTAAAAGGTAAATGGTGCCAGGTAAGCGGGGTAAACGCCAACCGAAGATTGGGGTCTGTTAGGGCGTGTCTTAACTTCACTTCGCGGACATTGGAACGGAACGAACGTAAAATTATTTGCCTGAAAAAGTGGTGCTGATTGGATATTGAGAAAAAAAACACGCGAACAGATTCCAAGCGTTCCAAGCTGTCCGTAAATTTGTCAAGAGGAAGCGTATCTGTCAAAACAGTAATCCTTGTTCAGCAGAACCGAACGGCCCACTTGGAACGAGATTTACGGCAGTTGATTGGTGCTGGAAGTGTTGCAACTGGTTGTGACATTTGCTGGGAGGGCCACCAGGGTATGGGGCAAAATGAGATGACATGGGAGCACGCGATGGAGCACGTGCAGACGCCACAGGTCTTGCCTGCGGTAGGAGCCACGCGATACGGCCATGGCCTGTACAGGAGGCTCACGAGGGGAAAATTTGGGTGGCAAACGAGACTGTGGCGATAGATATCTAGCGAAAACGCTGGACCGATGTTCACAGAAGCACCCAGGATACCTCGTCGAGCCGCGACGGCGATATCATAACTTCTAGACTTGTCCCGAGGGTGCCACTTGGACGGCCAGCACTGCTTGGTCTGAGGCATGTCAGGCGCTCTATTTGCGTGTGAAGCTCTCCTCTGTACCAGGAGCACTCGCTGCCTACGTGACGGTACCCCTGTCCTAGAGTCCAGCTGCACAGTCCCGAGGCAAATTTCATGGGTTACTTTCTGTTGCGGCCTGTTCCAGGATCGGGTGCCTAAAAATTCGATCGGACACAAACCGCAAAAACAGCATGGAATGGAACGAACGACCGCGAATAATCTCGTTCCGTTCCAGCCATTCCAAGCTGTCGAATGGAGTTAAGACACGGCCTTAGTGAGCGAGAAGGGGACAAAGCGAAAAAGTAGACATTCTTCTATGGGCCATAAAATAGCGAGATTGAGAGAAAGCTGGACCACAGACATCACGCTGCAGACGACGTATGTAAGATGGGGTCTTTGTGTGTAATTTTACGGGAAGTTTCTCGTGGCGCCCACTTGCGGAAAAGGTGCGCGCAACTCCGGGTCTTTGGTGGATATTTTCACTGGAAAATTATCGCGCGCAATAGCAGAAAAAGGTGTGCGCACGTGTACGGAAGTGATAGCACTCGAAGAAAAACCTCGGGACAGATCATCGATTTGCACTTCATGATCTATAAGCAGTAGACCTTTCAGGGCAGATAAATTCCCGATCTTGTATGTATGATCTAGCTCATGTTGCCGGGTGGGACCCGTCTACTCTTACGTACACGATCGAGCAACATGCTTCCGCGGGCGGATGTGCACTGTGCAGATCCTGCACAACCTCTCACAACGGCAGGTGATCTATCTGTAGATATATATGTAGATGATCTGTAGATAATATGTCAGAGGAACTAGATGATCTAGATCATTGATGGGGCTCCTTAAGTGTTTTCACACCTAGGGCAGATGATCTGTATGATGTAGCTCATGTTGGCGCGTGGGGGCCGTATATAAACTGCAGGATCTAGGGACAGGTGTCCTGGGTTGGATCTGTACTATGTACAGATCCTCCTGCACAACATATCATAACGGCAGATTAGGATATATATGATCTATCTGTAGATGATCTTATCTGTAGATTATCTATCTGTAGATGATCTATCTGTAGATGATCTGTCCGAGGTATATATGGAAGCTTTGCATTGCTATGCAATAGCAGTCGATATACATGTACGTATACGTAGGCCATGAAATTGTGTCCATCGGGAAAAAGCGCGAATAATTCATCAAAGTCAGTACGGCTTAAGAGCTTCTCAAATGCAACTTCTCGCGATAAAAAGTGGCAAGTCACGAACCTTAGTGAGGAGGGAGGGAGGGAGGGAGGGAGGGAGGGGAGAAAAGAGCCTGATATACTCAGTATGTGGCCCCGGATCTGAGTTACGGCTATTTATAGGAGGGAGATAGAAACGAAGGGCAAAGACAATGAATGGGATGGGGGGAACAAGAAAGGAAAAAAATAACCAAAAAGTGAGGGCTCTCAGATTGTTTTTGGGTGAAGCTCTACGGAAGCGTCCCTGTGTGTGTTCGTTTTTCACATGAAACCGTGATTTTGACCCGTCGACATCCAGCACACCCAAGTGTCGGTGCCGTTTCTTCATCCTAGAGAGATACAAGCTCTGTGATCACAAAGCCACGACACGAGAGATGCTATTAATACATCGTCTGATGACAAACTCACCTCCCACAGGTTCTTGATGACATCATCGTCCCGTTCGTAACCGTCCTCGTACTTGGACTTCAGCTCCAAAGCCTCGAAGTCCAGCTCGGGGTTACCGCAGATGAGCAGTTCCAGCTCCTCCGGTCGGAAGAGGCTCAAGGCCTTACCGCCCACCACCTTGTGGAAACCCCTGTGATATTATATATAGTAGGCATGGGTGGGTGAAATGAATTACCGGTAATTACATGAGCTATTGTAAACTACCTGGTAACTAATTTCTGCCGCAGATGAGCAGCTCCAGCTCCTGCGGTCGAGAGAGGCTCAAGGCCTTACCGCCCACCACCTTGTGGAAACCCCTGTGATATATATAGTAGGTAATGGGTGGGTGAAATTAATTACCGGTAACTAAGTTCTATCTCCTATTAATAGGGACACGGCATATACCATACGCGTATATCTGTAGCCAGACGATGCGTTATGTTTAGCCGCCGTGCTGTGTCGTCACAAAAATGAGGGTGAGTCGCAGCCGATCCACCCACAGGAGGCGCGGTCGGTCCCGAACAGCCATATCATATTTACGGGGGAACACAGTAATCAGGACCAAATATGCTTAGTAAAAATACTGGAATATATAGGTTTTTGTCTATGTGATAGGTTCTGATTACTATGGTCCCCCGTAATAGTATATATATTATGAACACACTTACTTTGCCAGTGAAATCAGCCGAGGCTAAACCCCCTCGAAAAAATAAATAGGTGAACTCAAACAGCCCTACACGTACTTTCCCAATAACTAAAAACAAACCAAGATTAACTCAAACATAATCAAGTCGACGAAGCAACTTTTCACTTCATGAAATCGTCATCGAATAAAGGCGAACCAAGCACTTCATGAAATATTAAAATAATACAACTACCTACGTGGTTGTTATTAATAGCAACATTTACGTTGGTTTTTTCCGTTTTTTTGTTTTTTTTCACTATAACACTAAAGTATGTCGTACAGGTCACAGACTCCTCGAGGCACAACTACGATGCCTACACACACAGTAGCACCACATAGAGCTGAGGGCATGGGCTTTCGAACAAGCGAAACTTCACGGCCAACAGCCCCATATTGCGTCTGGGACGTACTCGCAAAAACTGGGGACAGTAGATCAATTCAACAGTCAGTCCTACTTCCTATTCTATTGACTCAAACAAACGAAGTCGACGAAGCACTTTCACTCATTGAAACCATCCTCTAACAAAATCGTCGAGGCATGTCCCCTCCATAACACGGCTCTCTGCCAATCTCCGGCGGCAGGGAAGACTCCGATAAAAACAGGTAACAGGTATGATACCTGGTATAAATACTAGACACCTTTCGCGGGGAATAGTAGAACATGCACGACCTGCATGTATTTCCAAGCAGGAGCCGGAAACCCAAACGCTTGACGAACGACTCTAAAATATTTAGCTAAACAGATTGACGCCGAAACTTAATCATTTCGTACTAATAAGAGTGAACTATTACTGTTACATTCGGGATTCGGGGACACGATACGCCGTACCAGTTCAGTCGACAACTCAACGCCGATATTTCGTTCCTGCCGGTATAAACAAAAGCATGAAGAAACAAAATGTATATACGATATGTACGATTTATTGTTTTTCATCCATCCCATGTATTATCTTCGCCCTTCTGTTCTCCCTCTCTCTTTAGTCGTAACTCAGATCCGGGGTCACTAAGTTGGTTATTCTCCCCCCTCCCCACTTCGTACGGTACGTGCCTTGCATTTTTATCGCAAGAATATTTCAGCACTTTCTTCCCTCGTCGACTCTTACCGAATCGAGCGTACCATATACGTGCACACCTTTCAAACGGCCCGTACTGGCCCTTCACCGACTCGACCAGCAACCACCTCACGTAGAGGTCGACGTACTCCTTCCTGTTGTCCTTCGTGACGGCCGTCTCCCCTCCCCCCTCCTTCAAGTCGAACGTCTTCACCGCGCCGAACACCTGCCGCAAGCGGTCGAGAGCCGGAACAAAACGTCACGTCAACAAGTCACCGAACGTTCGGTTTTTCGGCCACGGGCCGGTTCTTAGCAACCGAAACGGCTTTCGGGCACCGGGCGGTTTTCCGTCACCGAACGTTGTTTTTTTTGTCAACGAACGGTTCGTGACGACCGCAACAGGATTCGGTAACCGAACGTTTTGTGACAACCGAACGGCTTTCGGTGTCACCGAACGTTTTACGACAACCGAATGGTTTTCCACCACCGAAACGGTACGTGGTCGGTCGCCTAACGGTTTCCGGTCGCCGAATGTTTCTCGGTCGACTTACTACGGAGGACCATATTAAATAGCACCAAAATGTTCTTCATAAAAATAGGGAAATATATAGGTTTTAGTGTGTACGGTAGAGGTCCTATTTACTATCGTCCCCCGTAATAGCAGTTTTCCGTCACAGAACGGTTTTGGCTCATCAAACGGTTTTCGGTCACCGAACGAACGGTGTATTCGGTCGCCGTGCGGTTTTCGGTCACCGAACGATTTCCCGTCGGTTAGCGAAAGGCTTTCGGTCGGTCACGAAACGTTTTTTTTGTTCACCGAACGGTTTTCGGTCACCGAACGTTTTTTTGACTACCGAATTGTTCTCGGAATTTCGCCGCCGAACGACTTCGGTTGATATCAAACACCACACCAGCAGTGAAGCGAGCATCGTTTCGTATTCGTGGGGGGAAAAAAGTTGTTAAATGCTCCTCGCCGCCGATTCCACGATAATAGTCAGCAACTGGAGGAAATATTGAAGTCTGTGGTGCCGGCAAGGTAGGGGAAAAAAAGTTGTTAAATGCTCCTCGCCGCCGATTCCACGATAATAGTCAGCAACTGGGGGAAATATTGAAGTCTGTGGTGCCGGCAAGGTACCGTAGCAGAGGCAGGCGTAAGTAAATCTGCCCGCTCAAGCGAACTTCTCGGACGTTCCCGCATAAAATCATGCTGTTCCTATTGAGGTAGGGTTTTGTAACGAAGCTGTAAGGCATTCGTTCCCGACGGTGAGCTTATGTTTGGCTTCGGCTAACGGCGGCCACCACCCCGACCCGGAACTCTAACCCTGACCCTAACGAGAGGCATGCCTGGTTGGTGTGCCACCTGGTCGTTGTGCTTGGAAAGGCTCTATTTTCAGTACGGGCACATCTAAGGAAGTTCGCCTGAGCGGGCAGATCTACACAAACACCCGTAGCAGGTGCTACGCCGCGGCCATGTGTGCCTTGGAAGGCTTCGACATGCCCCGGGCTAGCTGGCCAACTGCGTACATGCAGCCGTAGCGGATCGGTCAAGCATTGTATTTTTTTTGGGATCACCGGGGGAGAACGTCTTCTGGGATCACGTACCGAATCATCATCATCATCCTCATCGATTGCTTAGGGCTGTGCAGGAACAGAAAAAAAACGCCCTGAGTTCTCCGCCCCGTGCGTGGAACAGAAAGCCGAACAACAACGTATACGTATGGTTGCGTCTGTATTTTATTTTTTTCTTGTTTGCCGTGGCGTTACACAGCTTTTGACGGAATCGAACGCCAGTCTATAGATAGATTCCGCAATGACGGGTGATTGCTACAAACAAAAACAAAACACGGGATACATAGCGCGAGAAACAATGCAATAGGATGACAGCACAGAAGGCAAAGGGCGCCGACACCTTAGGAAGGGGAGGGGGGGGTACGCCCAGGTACCCCGTGCTAATGCAACCAACTCAATCTGAAGAGGGCAGTATCACATCACCAGGGAGGGGTTTGAGGCATTTCGTGGGAATGGGGGGGAGGGGGGGGGGTACTTCATATTCATGCATGGCCGTAGTCGTATGACCATGGACCGACGTACGTACCTCATAGGATATCTGAAAAGTCCTGGCGAACGTCGACTCCACGTCGCCGTCGAAGTCGAGCAGCTGCTGGAGACCCCTCCCTAGCGCCGGCTGGGCCTCTTTGAGGTCCTGAAAATTACCGACCAAGCACACCGCAACCCGAAACCGAAACCGAAACGAAACGTAACATAAAATGAAACGTAACGTAACGTACTGCTGTAGAATGAAGGTGACATATAACGAGACGTATATAGCATAGAAATGGGAACCAAATAAAAACCGCGAAACAAAAACTTGTTACCGAGAGAGCTCGTTCCGCTCGTCGTGTATACCATGTACGAGGCACGTTTGCCACGACTTGGCCTAGCTTTGAAACAAAATGGGGGTGATAAATACTCGACTCTGAACTTTAAACTCTAAACCCTATTAACCGTATCCCTGACCGCCTCGGAAATTTCTCGGAAATTTCTCGTGAATTTGAAGCTGTAATGAAGACTTCTGTGTGAACCGTCAACCACTTTAGTCTCGTAACCCTAACCCCGACCGCCTCGGAAATTTCTCGTGAATTTCTCGTGAATTTGAAGCTGTATTGAGGACTTTGGTGTGTACCGTCAACCATTTTTTCTAATATAACCCTAACCCCGACCGCCTCGGAAAATTCTCGGAATATTCTCGGAAGGAATAAGCTGTAATGATGAATTTTGTGTGCAACAATCGACCATTCTGCCAAACAAGCCGGGCCGAGTCGTAACCGCTACTTCAGCTGCTTCGCACGCACTACTATTAATACTGCTGTAGCTGCAGCAGCTGCAGCTGCAGGCAAGGCGGGAGTGCGGCGTACCTCTAGTGTCGGCGTCCCCCCCATGACAAGCTTGTACACCACCAAAGGAAACCGGACGTCCAGAATAATTCTGCCGCGTGAAATACGACGAGGCGTGTTTGCACGGGGGCACGCGGGGGAGGGAGGGGCGGGGGTTTAATGGGGGGGACACACCTGTGTTGCTCTCCCTACAAATCACCAAAATGATGTATTTCCATAACGCCTAATATTATTGAAACCGGGATTTGGTCAAAATCAGCCCCTCACAAGGCAATTGGAAACGCTCATCGTTGTCCCTGTGTTCTCCCTACCGAGGCACCGTAGAGCCTCAGCATCAAGGCCCAAGCCCAAGTGATAATGGGTGTAGACAAAACTGAAGCTACATTGGCGATGAGATTTGTAGATCTCGAGAATTCACGTCCGCTGTTGCTGAAAGCGATTTCGCAGCTCGAGCCGCTAGGTAGTCGCGCCGCTCGATAAGGCGATGTTCAACGAAGTAGTCGCTGTGCTAGACCAACATGAAATCGCCCAGAACTCCTCCTATATGCCTGCATAGACCCAAGGAAGAATAACCAGGGTGGACTTTCGGATTAGCACAACAGCGGCCGCAACCGACCTTTGTAGTGTGCCTTCAAAAACAGCAAAAAACGGCCAAAACGTACCAGATTTAGAGTACGAGGTCGTACGCACGAAATGTGATGCTGTACGTACGTGTACGAGTTCTCGAAAACATGCACCAACGGAAGTCGTCGCCATTTGAAAAAGCGGCGTAATTCAACCGCCTGGAACCACATTTTCAAACTTCAGCGACGTAGTCGCTGTTCGTAGAGGACGCGAAAACTGCTGCCGCTTTGCCACACAGTAGTGAGAGCACCAAAGAGCCCATCGCAGGGTGGTGGACTTTTTGATTAGCTGTGAGGCTGGAGCTAGAGCAGAATTACGAAATGTCCTATGGGAAAAACTGCAGTGGTAGAGGTTCTTCCAGACGTTAGGCTGAAATACATAGAGCCAGAATCGAAGTTTTTTTGTGGGGAGAGCAACACAGGTGGACATGTTGGATGTCATGCATGGCATACCACCAGATGCAACGCTTACTCAGATAACGTAACTCGGGATTGTGAGTGAATGTGAGCCGTGTCTGTATTTGCACGAAGTGTAATTTTACGGAGGACCATAGTGTGTGTGTGTGTTCTTCACATTAAATCTTCCTTTCTACCCGTCGACATCCAGCACACCCAGTGTCCGTGCCGATTCTTCATCCTACATAGGACCAAATATTGTTAGTAAAAATAGGCAGATATACCACTCTGTACCGGAATATAAGCACCTTTTGTACACTAATAATGAATAAAACTGCTGCTTATTTTTTGGGACAGAGTGGTAAGGTTTTTGTGTTGCCGTAGGTCCCCTAGTAAATAGGACCAAATATAATTTATAATGTTATAATAGTAAACATAGGCAGATATACAGGTTCTCATGTGTATCGTAGGTCCCCTATTTTCTATGGTCCCCCGTAATATAATAGTATTAGTATCCTTGCCATCCATTGCATGCGCTTCAACGCTGATCACTCATAGCACTCACTCCGAAGGAACAAAACCACACAGGAACAAAAAAACAGAGCTCTCTGCACATCCTGTATTTATTTGATCGCCGTTTATCCATCAAGCCCGTCCGCCGCTTTCGCTGCAGCAGCAGCATATGCCGGCGTGCATGCACAAGGGAGGTGGTTGCGGCTGCGTGCGGCGGCGTTGCCTCTCTTGCCTACAAACCAAAAATGGCATGGCGAAAAACGAGAGCTTCCTTCAAGAAAAAACGACGGCTACAATTCCCTGGCATGCCATGACCCCTTTCCCCGGTTGCGCCAACCACGGTCATGCCACTCTGTCCGGAAATATAAGGACCGTTTGTATTAATTTTTAGTGGATAAATGGTTCTTATATTTCGGTACAGAGTGGTGGAGGGGTATACAGGGCCTGTCTATACTGAATACATGATACAAATAGTGCGCGTAGATCTCGCTAGGCGAGCTGGTGTTTTTTTTTTGTGTAAAACTTTCGTCAACAAGACACAGAAAAAAAACAACAACAACGACACCACCACCACCAACACCAACGACACCAACACCAGCACCAACACCAACACCACCACCACCACCAGCAACAGCAACAACAGCAACAGCAACAGCAACAGCAACAGCAACAACAACACCAACACCAACACCAACGCCACCAACAACACTGCATGCAGCAACATTTTTTTCGGAGATCTCCGGCTTCACCCCCAGCTCGAAAGTAAGGCATGCCCTATCTATCCTCTAACCCTCTGTCCCGAAAACTCAAAAGACCGTTCGTGTTTTCACATTTGATCCAAACCGTCCTACCAGTATATCTTCAGGGGCAGAGTCCCATACTTTTACCACTCTGTCTCTAAATATAGGCACCGTTTGTAGATTAAAACGTAATCCAAACGGTTCTTATAATTCGGGACATAGTGGTATACTTTAATAAGTGTAATATTAGACTTCATGTCGGTCGCCCCGATGGTCTAGAGGTAACCTCGAACGCTTCAGAACGTTGATGTCTGGAGTTCGAATCTCACGTGGGTCGGACTTTTGAGTTTATTTGCAAAAATAAATAAAAAACGGAATCAACTGCTGAGAGCGCCAATTAATAGTAGCGTGGGTAGGCACAATTCGATGCGAGTCGACGAGGGAAGGAAAGGCTGAAGTCTTCTCGCGATAAAAATGCAAGGCAAGAACCGTAGTGGGGGAGGAGGGAGAGGAGCCTACTTTGTGACCCCAGATCTGAGTTACGACTAGGGAGGAGAGAGAAAGGAAGGGCGAAGATAATAAATGGGATGGACAAAAAAAAAAATATATATATATATATGATCGAAATAATAGTAATGGTCAAACAGGCCCACCCACCCATTGTAGATGGCGATGCCGAGGAGCATGCCCACCAGCTCGAACTCCTCCTCCGCCTCCAGCGAGTCGCTGTTGAACCACAGCGCGCGAGTCTCCTCGTCGTGCTTGAGCATGGAGTACTTCGGGTCCAGAAGCTCCCGCAACATCACCTGCGACAAGAACAACAAAAAAAAACAACGCACCAGGTTAAGGCTGCGATAGAGGTACGTAGCACTTTTTAGCCGAATGAATTTCCTGGAACTCTCTTTGCTGTATATACGATCCCGTTAGTGCTGCAATCATATTTACTACCAGGTATTTTGTACACTTCGGCCATACGAGGGACTTGGAGACTTTTTCAGAACTGAAAAACCTTATCTCACACTAATTCCAAGTAGTTTCCCCCCAAAAACGGGGGACCAGTTCTTAAGGGGTTAAGCCAACACATTTTCAAAAAACTAAACAAAAAAATTTGGGTTAAGCCGACACATTTTCGCGTGAGGGGCCTCAGCAAAAATTCAAGGCGCTGCCCCTATAAGGCAAATAGCACGCGTTATACTAACTAACCCCCTTTAGAACTGCACACACGCTTGTTGGGGGAAATTATTTGAAATTAGTCTTAGGTTATTCTTAGGTTATTTTCGCAACACTCTCATAATAGTAAAAGGGTTGTTACATTTTAACTCCAATAGAATTGCACGCAGGATAATTTTGGGGGGGGCATCTTTCACACCCCGGACAGATCATGATCTAGATCATCGATTCTTGCTGCATAATGTAGACATTTCAGGGCATATATGTTCCTGATCTGTACGATCTGTATGATTTGTATGATCTGCATGATCTGTATGATCTACAGCTCATGTTGCCGGGTGGGAGCCATACGATCTGCATCATCTAGAACATGTTTCCTGGGTTGGATCTGTACTATGTACAGCTCCTGCACATCACCTCAAAAAACGGCAGGTCAGCATCTAGATGATCTATCTGTAGATGATTTATCTGTAGATGATCTATCTGTCTGGCGAGTGGATTATTTGAACACAGTGTTAGATTACTTTGGCAGTATTCGTATGGCAGCAGAAGGGTTGGTATATAACCCATTTCGCGCTTTCGAACTACTACAAGTACTACATGCACGATTCTTGGTGAACACTCGTACAGCAATTGAAATCCGTGTGGGATTATTTTTTCAGTGCTTCTACTAATAGCAAAAAGGGGTATTATTTATACCTGGTGCCGTTTTCATCGCTTTGGAACTATATAACTGCACGCGAGTGGGTCCGCATATAAGTAGTAAGCCGCCTGCCGCAACTGCCATCGTCATCATCCCTTTAGAACTAACTGCACGCAGGTGGGTCCACACACAAGTAGTAAGCCGCCTGCCGCAACTGCCATCGTTATCATCCCTTTATTACTAACTGCACGCAAGTGGGTCCACACATAAGTAGTAAGCCGCTTGCCGCAACTGCCACTACTGTGCTGCACCTGAAAATATTCCTTCTGCAGCCCTCCCTCGTCGATCCCCTCCTCGCCAACAAACTGCACCCTCAAAGGCTTCTTCAGGTCTTCGTCGGGCAGCATAACCAGCGCCTTATAAACAGGGGGGAAACAAAAAACAGGGGACAAAAAACGGGCCATCCCCGAAGGAAAAACGCACCAATCGCCGGTGAGAACCGCAACACGGCAAGATAGGCGGGCAGGAGGGGTGGACACACCTTGATCAGTTAATATTAACGGAGGTGTTGTGCTTGGCGCCTGAAGCCAACCCTCCGACCCGAACCCTAACCCGAACCCTATGCCAGTGGCCAGTGCTTGGGTGCTGGGCTTGGTAAGACTCTAGGTTGACTCGGCCGGCTTGGATGCTGTGCTTGGAAAGACTATAGGTTGACTCGAGATGCCGTGGCTGGGAAATACTCCAAGTTGATCGAGCCACGTATGATATACTCTTAGCCAACCAGAGTGCCTAAACAGCTGCCTTAGGAAAAATCACCATCAACAAGTTTCGTCGACTATTGGCGGGTAGGGAGGGGGATACAAGCAGACGAGGGGGTGGTGCGGTGCAGAGACAGAGTGGCCCATGGTGCCAAATTCCCACTGGGGTGGAGTAGGGATGAACGAGTAGCGCGATGGAAAAGTACAGCTCGCTCACTGTAAATCGCTAGACGCCACAAAAATAGATTCAAAAAGCATTTCACTGCTTGCTTCCTGCTGAAAGTTTCCAATTTTTCCCGCACTTGAGCTCTGCACTTTGCCCAAAACCTAACACTCCGAACAAATGGAGGTGCGACCCGGCGGACGAGCCACGGCCTAGGCATTAGAAAACACAAATAAACGGTATTCCAGTGATAAGGCATGCTGTTGGTTATATAGCGCAGTCCACTGGCCTACTCAGTCACGTGCTTATGCTATATAACCAACAAAATATATACTTTCGGGTTCGTTGATTCTCACCATGCTGAGTTGATCTCCGGGGCACTCCCCTCGCCACGTACTCGTGTCCAGGAGCACACTATCATAACCATTCACAATGTCTCCAGCGCGCACGCTCGACCGCGAGTGGCGGCGGCGGTGGTAGCGGCGGTGGCAACGGCTGATGCTCCTGTTGCTCGCCCGTCCCAACGCCGTCCTCTTCATCTCCTACTCTATGCTCCTCCTCCAGCAACCCCCTGCCACTACATATAACCCTCTCGCGCCACGAGAGGGTTATATGTCGTGGAAGGGGGGTTTCTTGAGGAGGATCGTAGAGTAGGAGACAAAGAGGACTGCGTTGCGGCGGGCGAGCAACAGGAGCATCAGCCGTTGCCACCGCCGCTGCCACCGCCGCCGCCACCGCCCCGGCCACTCGCGGTTGGCACGCATGCCTTAAGGTAGAGAGTCGATTTCAATGAAGCCGCGTCCGATTGAGAAGGTGCCCATTGAGCCGGCTTGTTGGGTGAGCCCGGGCGCGCAAGAGCAGGTGGCTCCGTCTGCGCGCCACGTTATAACCCGCCTCGCGTGTGACGGTATCTCCTTCGCCACCGCGGGGTGGGTTTCAACGTGGCGCGCAGGCGGAGCCACCTGCGCTTGCGTGCCCGGGCTCACCCAACACGCCAGCTCAATGGGCACCTTCTCAATCGGACGTGGCTATCTCACCTGGCGTCCCATATTGATTGTGCTTGTACTCGATACAGCAGGTACGATGGCGGTTACATATACTTGGGAGTTCATACACTTGGTGAGGCTTTATTGAAGTAGAAATGCGTGCCAGTTCTCTCCGATCACCTTCCGAGTGCTCGCTGCTCGCCACTTCGATGTCCTATAATATAACTACGTGGTTTATGTCTACATGAGGAGCGCTTCAGCACCTTGACCCTGTCTGCCTGTGTGAGGGCCCGTCATGCGCCCGAGGTTGTATCAACACGTGCCTTAGAAGGCGTATGCCTTATTGGGTAGTTCCTCAGTTGAGGAGCATAATATAAGTCAGTCAATAATATTTTTCCCAGAAAGCGCTAATTGCAACCCCTATCGTAGTGCTAATTGCAATCCCTATCGTAGCGCTAATTGAAATCCCGATTGTAGCGCTAATTGAAATCCCTAACGTAGCGCTAATTGCAACCCTTATCGTAGCGCTAATTGTAACCCCTATCGTACTGCTAATTGTAATCCCTATCGTCGCGCTATTAATAATAGTAATCCCTACCTTAGCGAAGTGCAATCCCTATCGTAGCGCTAATTACAACCCCTATTGTACTGCCAATTGCAATCCCTATCGTACTGCTAATTGCAACCCCTATCGTAGCGCTAATTGTAATCCCTACCGTAGCGCTAATTGTAATCCCTATCGTAGCGCTAAGTGCAATCCCTATCGTAGCGCTAATTGCAATCCTTATCGAGGTGCTAATTGCAACCCCTATCGTAGCGCTAATTGCAATTCGTAGTGCTAATTGCAATCCCGATCGCAGCGCAAATTGTAACCCCTATCGTAGTGCTAGTTACAATCCCTACCGTAGCGCTAATTGCAACCCCTATCGTAGTGCTAATTGCAATCCCTATTGTAGCGCTAGTTGCAATCCCGACCGCAGCACGCGTCGCCCGTATCCAACAATAGCCAGTCACAAACAAGTTAGCTAAAAAATCCTAATTGCAACTCCTATCGTATTGCTAATTGCAATCCCTACCGTATCAAAATTGCAATACCTACCGCAGCACGCGTCAGCCATAGCCAACATAGTCACAAATGGTTTAGCTCAAAAGTGCTATTAATAATTGCAACTCCTATCGTAGTGCTAATTGCAGTCCCTACCGTATCGCTAATTGCAATACCCACCACAGCACGCGTCACCCTAGATATCATAGGCGTGCGACGGGTCCACTCACGAGCAAGGAGTCTTGCACGATCTTGCTCCTTCTCACTCGCAGCACCAGGTATGGTGTGATCGCCAGGCCCATCTCGCCCAGATTCCCGGACACCATCGCCTCCTGGACATACAAACCCCACCACACCAATGAACCCAAACAGTGACACAAATAAAGGACAAGTACCGGGGGGGGGTGGAAGGTGGGAGGGAAGGCGACTGTGAGCACGGCTCAAGGTTCAGAAGGCCCCTGAGGGTAAAAAAAATATAAAACAAAAAAATAAGAGGGAAAAACAAGGAAAATACACGAAAATATAGGGGGGGGGGGTGTACTCATTAGCCGCATGTCGTGCATGGCCGTAGTCTTATTTTATTACCATAGACTCTCGCATCCCTACAGCAGTGGCAGGGGGGGGGAAAGGCGGGGGAAAATAATAAAAATCAAGAGAGAGATGGAGGTATATACGAAGTATGATGCAGCAGAAAATGCGCCAGGTGCGGGCGCAGTCCTACATTCATGCCGCAAGATAAAACTGCAATAATATGCCAGGCATATATATACTAAGAATAGCATTTCAACCGACGCCTTTGGCTGCTCAAAACGTGCAAACAACCGGCTGTTGCGACCAGATTCAACGATTTTTTCTTGCACGATTCGTCCACCGATCCGCGGTGTACACTACTGACGCGATATGCACTCTATCGAGAGACGCCTACTCCAAACACGAGCTAGCACGGCGTCACCCCTCGGGGAAACAGGGGGGTCGCCGCTAGGAAAAAAATCCCTGCAAACTACAATTCCAGGGGTTATAATATAACTACGTACTCGCACTGTATGTACAATTTCATACAAATATTACAAATACGTCACAGCTGTGAGTTGGGCCGATTCAGTGGTTGAGTGGTTGATACTAAGCTTTGCAAAGTTTAGTCATACCACACGTCGGCCGCGCGTGTTTAATATTCCATGTGAACGTCAAGAAGTAGTCACAAACAACTATTAATACTGTACAACACCAAATTGCAACACCAAATTGCAACACCTCCGCCAAAAGCTGGGTTTCTTCTATGGTGTGCGGGCTCTCACCTGAAACTCGTTGTTGATCGTCCCTCGCATCTGCACCTGGCTGTCGAGGCTTAGGACGGCCGCTTTACTGGCAGGGTCGAGGACCTCTCCGAACGAAATCAGCGACTTGAACTGCGTCGGATTCTGCTTCCGCGAGCACACGCGGCGACCGCGTACACGTACAGCCGCGGTGTGACACCATGGCGGGGAAAAGTCGAGCGCTGTCAGCTTCACCATACCGTACCGCACCGTACCGTACCGCACCGTGCAACACCTTACCATATTGTTATGTACGAACAACGCGGATAAGGTAAAGGTTGGCAGTGACGATTTCCCTTTCCCTACCACAATATTCCGCAGTGTAGTTTTAGTGAACGATGCTGCTACAGTCAGTAACTGTATCGAAAATGGCTTTGGAGCTCACCAACTGCAGGTGGTCCAGCCTCCAGTCCTTGTAGACTTCGACCAGCGACGGCCGGTGCGAGAACACCTCGGAGTTGATCGCCTCGCTGTAAAAGGCTTCGTCCTTCACCTGGCGGGTGGTGGTGACAAAAAATGTGATACACGACAGATCACGATTTAGACCATGTAGATCCTATATCTGCCGCTAGGAGATGTTGTGCAAGAGCCGCATCATAAGAGATCACGATTTAGATTATATCTACAGTAGATCCTACATCTGCCGTTAGGAGATATTGTGCAAGAGACGCATCATACATATATCACGATTTAGATCATATCTAGATCCTAGATCTGCCGTTATGATATATTGTGCAAGAGCCGTATCATACAAATCACGATTTAGATCATATCTAGATCCTATATCTGCCGTTATGAGGTATTGTGCAAGAGCCGCATTATACATATCACGACTTAGATAATATCTAGATCCTAGATCTGCCGTTATGAAATATTGTGCAAGAGCCGCATCATACAGATCACGACTTAGACCATATCTAGATATTATATCTTCCGTTATGATATACCAGGTGCAAAAGCCGCATCACACGTATCACCATCTAGATAATATCTACTTGGTAGATCCTACATCTGCCGTTATGAGATATTGCGCAAGAGCCGCATCATGCAGATCACGATCTACAGTAAATCCAATATAGATCATGTTTTATGTTGACCGCCATGAGATGCTGTGCAAGAAGAGACGCACAATACAGATCCCACCAGACAAACACGCGCGCAAGAGCCGCGTCATGCACACCTCACCCCACTAACATGATCTGTATCACGCTACAGATAGATCATACAGATCATATAACTCAGAGTCAAGTCTGCCCCGAAGCATCTACTATTTAATAGTAGATCCCGAAATAGGGATCTAATATCCCCGATAAGTGGAAATGCTAACTCTGTCGCGGCCAGGAGCCAAAGAAGCATTCCAGGCTCGGCACACATGTGAGCAGATGTCAAGCACCCCTTCGCGCACGGGTACTGGCTGCGGTGCCACTGCTGTACACATGCAATCCGCGCGAAAGGAGTCACGGGTGCTGCAGGTAACAACTGCAAGTGGATAAAAAGCAAGCGTGTATTACCGCCGATGCCTGCGGACGCAAAGAGCATTCGAGGAAAAAAAATGGTAAAAGCGCGATTTTTGCTCACGCCTCCATCGGGGATTTCCATCCGAGCGCCAGTGGATTAACGACAAAACAAAACAGAAAACGTGGTGTTGCTGTATGGCATATAGGGCTATTAGAGCAATCATAGCAATTTAGCGTCGGAGATGAGGGCTTGTTATTTCGTTTCCTATTGCAATACTCAGTCTACTCTAATTCCAAGTCCCCCCCCCCCCTAAAAACGTGGCCGCTGGTCTGAAAGGGTTAACTGTCTGCTACTTTATGATATATACCAGGTATGATATCAGGCACAAGTATGTAAATTGGTTCATCTTTCTTTCGTTCGCCTGGACCGCGTAGAGACTGCTGTATGTAACAAAAAAGCATCGCGAGCAACTGCTGCTGTAGGGCTGTGCTGTATACATCCTCTCGTACAGTCAACGCTCGTACACCGGTTGCTGCCTGCCTGCTTGTATGCAGCCATGCAGTGACTGAGCTCTCACCTTTGGGGTCTTCTGGTTGGCCACGTACAGAAGCCGGATGAACTGAACCGCCGTCAAGACCGCGGACGAGTACCCCCCAGAGTACAGCTGAAGCGCCACGGACTGGTGAACGGCGCCCAGATACCTGTCCAGGCAAGCACAGAAAAGAAGCAAGCAGCGCAGAAACGCAGCAAGCACAGAACATATCAGCAGCAGCGCGCCATGGTGTCACGGAATGCAGGAAATAGGCATCACACCGTTTGCCAAAGATCATTTTACTATTTATTTATTTTTATCTTTATCCTCCGGCGGATGGGTAAAAATAAAGCTTACGCCCTCCACACTTCTCGTATATATAATGCGCTCAAAGAGCGCGACACATTCTCCGGGCAGAGCTATGAACGCTCACAGAGGCAATGTCGCGGGTGTGAGCGACAGCAGCAGTTGGAGTGACGAAGGTCGACCCGGGGTTACTGCACAAGTACGCGGCGGGCCTCCAAGGTCCCAGGAACGAGGTAGAACTATCGGCACAGCAAATACTCATTCGTTGCTGTTGTTGTGAGTGGGTGCGAGAGGCAAAACAACACGGACACTCCGATCATGCAAACAATGAGCCTCGACGTTAAAGTGTTGTAGCGATCAGGAACCCACTCCAGCCGGAGCAGAAGCAGCAGCAGCAACAGGTCTAGAGCCCGAGTGTTCTTGCGACATACCAGGTCACCGCACGCAGTCAAGTGCACGGGCCATGGAGGTTGGAGTGGAGTATGCATTCGGGCCCTCCTCTCTACTTGGGGCAGAAGGACAATATAAAAATCTGGTCGGGAATATAATACCCGTTTGGAATCGGATATAATAGTCAAACGTATCTTATTTTCACGGTCAGATTGACACACCGCACTGACTGTTGTCTAGCAGCCGCGACTTGTACGCCCCACACCTGGGCCACACCGCTTGCAAACATACACAAATGCCAACCACTGTGTCCAGAAATTTAAAGACCGTTTCATATTAGCAAATGATCTACACGGTCCTCATATTTCGAGACAGAGCGGTACACAGGACAGATCAAATCCCTGTTTTGTCATCTAGACCCATCGGGTCAGATATATTCCGACTTTCTATATATGATCCGCAAGATCTACACGCAGTATATCATGTTTGCCTGGGGGTATCTGTACGACGCAGCTCTTTCGGACATATTTTCTGGGTGGGATCTGTACGATACAGCTCCTGTGTAACACATCAAAACGGCAACTATACAGTAGGATCTAGATGATCTAGATCATACAACGGTAAGTATAGGATCTAGATGATCTACACGTTGAAACGGCAAATATTCGTAGAGGATCTATGCTGTAGATTATCTAGATCGTGATCTGTGCGACATACTGTACCAGGTATACGCAAAAAAAAAAACACCGACAAACCTGGTAAACCTCTCCTCCTCCAGCCCCTCAAAAAAGCCGCAGAGAGCCGCTCTCCCCTCCATCGTTAGCCTCGTGGCCAGCTTGAACAGGATGCCCAGTACGCCCTCGAAATCAGGATCCTGGATTTCAGGATGCTCCAAAACTTTGGGGTGGGAGGGGGCCGGTGGGCGGGTCCAGGGCTAACGTCAATCTTCAGCGTGAGTTACTGCTGAGCTACTGTTGTACTACTGCTTGATGTCTGGTACTCTGTACGCGCAAAAAACGGTTACTTTTGTGCTCGCGATCGCGTACCGTTATCGTTATGTATGGCTCAGCGCCCGTTGAAAGGCGGACATCACGGGCGTGCGTTATGTGCAGGTTGCACCTGCAAAAGTTTTTGTGCAGGCTGTGTGTGGCCAATTTCATACTTGCCCGTCGACCCAGACCAAGCCAACCCCAGACACACCCCCCACCCTAACCCTGGGGGGCACGAGGTCGGCAGGGGCAGCCACGCGGCTCCGCCGCGTGTTTTGATGGCGTTTTTTCAAAACAAAACATTCGGCACAAAAGGCCAGCCTCAAACATTAAAACCAAAGATGTCGGGAGACATGTCAAGCAAGGCAAAACGTGCGCTGTCAAGGGTGTAGGGCCGAAGTGTTCCACCATAAAACCTAGTACTTTGGTGTCAGTCACGGCATGTCAAGGCAAATCTGCTGTCTTTCAAGGGTTGAAAGTCCTGTCTCCCGACATCTATGATTAAAACCGGCATCCTGCACAAAAACTTTTGCAGGTGCAATCTGCACACAGTACGGGTCGACATCACGGGGAGTTCCGCAGCAGCAGTAGCATGTAACAGCAGCAGCAGCAGCAGCAGCGGGATCAGCGGCAGCAGCAGCAGCAGCGGCAGCGGCAGCAGAAACAGCCCACAGCGACAGTAGTAGTGGCAGCTGAAATCGCGGCAAGGGATGCCCGCTTTCATGCTGCAGGCATTTATTTTTTGTTTTTGTCCATCCCATTTATTATCTTCGCCCTTCTTTTCTCTCTCCCTCTTTAGTCGTAACTCAGATCCGGGGTCACTAAGTAGGCTCTTCTCCACCCTCCCCACTACGGTACTTGCCTTGCATTTTTATCGCGAGAAGATTTGAGCACTTTCTTCCCTCGTCGACTCGCGTCGAATTCCGCCTATACCCACGCTGCGAAGGTGCTCTCAGTAAAGGGTTCCTTTTCATTTTTGCAAATAATTTATAAATCTCACCACGGTGAGATTTGAACTCGGGTACCAAGGCATGCTGCTCACATATGACACAAACGCGGCACACTGCTGTGTTGCTTTATCTTCCCGCCACATGCCGTATCATACATACAGCCGAGTAGCAAATATAAAATACACAATACCATTTTTGTAATCCGGAATAGGGCTGCAACATTCAGCAGCAGCAGCAGCAGCAGCAGCAGCACTGCGGTATCATAAGTATGTTCTCCCTTTGACGCGACCCGTGGCCTCTTGGGAAGCATGGAGCATGAAGTTCAAGCGTGAACCCTGCCACATGACACCTGAAGCATGGGTAAGCTTGCAGCATAGATAGAGCATGGAGGGCTCACCCTATTATGTGCTATGTGCAGGACGGGGATGCAACGAATTCCGGTGACCGATGTCTGAGTGGTCAATTTCAACCTTGCACGTCGGCACAGACCAACCCGACCCCAGCCACAGACCTGGCTAGGCCTATAACCCTCACCCCTGTCGTTTGGGGGGCTCGACGTCGGCAGGGGCTGTCATGCGGCTCCGCAACGTGTTTTGGTGGCGTTCTTCCAAAAAAACAACGGGCGGCGGAAACGCCAGCCTCGACCAATCAGACAGACATCCGTCACGAAATTCGTCGCATCCCCGTCCTGCATTCAGGGAGAGTCAAGATGGAGCTTGAAAGCACGAAGCATGGATGGGGGGGCATGGAGCACGAAAGTGTCTCGCTCACCTAGCACTATAGCCCGCACGTCCGCCCTCTCCCTGGCGGTAACCCCCCCACCCCCGTTGACCCCGGCCTCCTCTCCCGCTGCTGCTTCTACCGCTACCCCTTCCGCTGTTGCTGTTGTTGTTGTTGCTGCTGCTGCTGCCGTTGCCGTTGCTGCTGTTGCTGCTGTCGTAGTCGCTGCTGCTGCTGCTGTGGCTGTTGCCTCTGATCCCCCTCCGCCGCCCCCGCCCCTGCCGAGGAAGCTCTCCATGTACAGCTCTTGCGTCAACGCCTCGAGAGCGTTCAGGACGGTGCCCGTGACGGCGTCCGCGTTCAACTTTCGGAGAAGCTTCCACACCTCCGCCGCCGCCGCGACGTCCATCCCCACCGAAGACCGGTCCGCCCAACCCCGGCGAGAGGGGGAAGGCTCCTCGGTAGCGGCGGCGGCGGCGGCAGCGGCGGTGGCGAGACTATCAGCTGCAGCAGCAGCTACTGCTGTCTCGATGGCAGACCGGGTGATGTTTGTGTCTACTTCCACGGTTGCATCATCGACATTATTAGTGCTTGCATCGGTGGCAGCATCCGATGGTGCACCCGGCTCAGCATCCGACGCCTCGCCACCGCACGCACCACGATCGGCATCGCTGGCGACCGCAGGGGTAGGCTGTGGCGAGGTGATCCCGGGTGGGGTGGTCCCTTCTTGGAGATGGGGCGCGAGCGAGAAGCTGGCAGACACGCAAGCCGGGTTTGAAAGCGTCCTGCCCAAAAATCGTATCAGTTCGCGGAAGCCCTCTTCCGTGGTGCGGCCGACCTCGATCAGCTCTTGGACCCGCTCGGGCGTGATGAGCTCCACGGAATCCCTTTCCTGCCTCTTCTGCTCCAGTTCGTTGCTTGCCGCTTTGGGGTTGCTTTGCTCCTGATCTTGACAAGCTCCGAGGACTTCGGCAGCAACAGCAGCAGCAGCAGTAGCAGCAACAGCAGCAGCAGCAGTAGAAGCAGCAGCAGTAGCAGGAGTAGTGCTGACGCTGATGGTATCCTCGGGTAGCTGCTGTTGGCCGGGAGATCTTGCCGCAATCGCTACGCGTTCAGCATCAGAAGCAGGTGAATCCAGCGGGACGGTCTGCTTGAGCAGATCGGAAGGGGGTGCTTGGCTCCTGTGCTGGTGGATCGTAGCCCCATCTGCCTGCTGCTGAGCTGCTTCTGCTTCTGCCGCAACTGGAGCTAGTCTGGCGTCACTTTCGATTGCAACAACCATATATCGAATCGTGGCCTCGAATTCGGAAAGGTCTGATTCGGCTAGCTCTTGCACACCTTGGTTGAGCTGTTCGTTGACAGGGTCGACCGGCGTCCGCAGGTCAGGCATCTTCCTTGTGCGTTGTGCTGGTATCACTCCGCCTTCTTTCGGAGAAGAGGAGCTTCACTAGCCCCATAATACGAAAAGCAACAAATTATCATACGAAACCCCCCATAATTCAAATATTTTTATGGAACATGATATCAGGACCCAGGACCACTGAGGAACAGGCACGAAGGAGCTCTCTGGTCCGGCCCCACCAGCCCAACGAACCAGTTGCCGCTGCAACACCATTGCTTCAAGATTTTCCAGAGCTTACCAGGGTCAGGGTTGCAAGCTCGTCCTGTAGCTGTAAGCGGATACCAGGATGGAAAATAATTTTTCGAAATACGACGAGCAACGACAACAAGAGTCTGTGATTTGGCTGCTGATCAAGCACCGCCTCCAAAGGTTCCTCGCTACGCATACAAGCCACGACAAGCGCAGGAATGAGCAGATCGTCGCGTTCATCCTTCCAGAGACGAGTCTATTGATAGATCAATGCCGGCAGCACTACGCTGTCGTGACCAAGGCAGGTGCGTTGAAGCCACAATCCGCGTGGAGGCTGCACGCTGCACGTATTATACGCACGCCTGTTCACGGAACTTGAATTTGAAAATTGAAACATGCACGACTGCGACACATGGTAATTCACTTTTGGATATTTTTTCGAAGTACGTTCGTACAGCAGTGATGGAGATTGCCTCCGGCAACAGTGCCGATCAATTCTTGAAAAAGATTGCCCCCGAAAAGGCAATCTTGATCTTTTCGGCAATCTTGGCGAAAAGAGGCAATCTTGATCTCGATCTTCAATCTTGATCTTTATGTCGCCAAATTAAGCAGGTTTACTGCTTTATTTTCGTTCGTATACATATATATATAATCCGTGGCTCCATTTTTTTTTCAATGTACGACTGTACGACTACTTCGAGTAGTTGGTACCCGCATTTTTGTCGTACATACGTACCAGCTGATTGGTACGCTACAGCAGTATCATACACACACCTATGATATGATTAATGATCAGAAACAGGACAAGCTGGACCAGGCTCGATTTCTTATTCGATAATGGGATAATTTCTACACTAATTCAATACATTACCGGCCCGTTCAGAAGAAACTATTTCAGAAGAACGTCAGCGCGAAAAATTGAAAAAAATGGTAAAAAGCTCTCAGCCTATACTCGTAGTCAGAGCCTAACAATGAATATAGTTCACAACAAAAAAACTGTTGTGCACTAATAAACCTGGTACTACTTACTGTGAAAAGACATCGTGACTACAGTACAGGGCACCTAATAAGAAACAGGATAATTACAAAAACACGCCAAGTTTTGAAGAAAAAAAGAAAATCGGGAGTCGTTATCTTGAAATTTGTGTGGAAAGCACCCCCTATCGAATAACAAATCCAGCCTGGACCAGACTTCCTGTTTCTCATTAGGTGTCCTGTGCTGTATTATTAATGGTACTTACTGTAGGAAAAATGTCTTGTCGGGGATCGAAACTAGAAAGTGCACCATGAGGAAGTGAGCTTTCGCGCGCACCCAGAATAAGACAATCAGCCTGAGCCCGATTTAAGGTTTCTTGTGAGAGGGCCAGTACTGTATTTTCTGTATAACGACTCCCTATTTTCTTATTTTATTTTTAATCCGAGCCTGCCTTTCTTATTGCGCGTTTTGTTCTGATGTGCCCTGTGCTGTACCCCAAGAAACTTCGTATTTTATACTGGCTTACCACTTCCCATACATAAAACACAACAACCTAAATCGTTACAGCAAGGAGGCATCTATCTACATATATATATGGTGTCGAAGCACTGGGCGCAAAGGTCAGCCTATCAGCCGCCTCGAGAGACCTTTGAATGCTCAACATGTCCGAGGTAGACCGTAGATGTGTGCCGGCGTGCGGTATACCTGGTATACAGTACGGGCCTGCATAAAAGAAAGGTCATTTGGCAAAAAGGGGGATACCCCCCATATATCGTGACAAAAGGGGGGACACTACGAAGCACCGGCGGCGAGGTTCTCGTTCCAGAGGTGGTCGTCAACACCAATCCAACGGCCCAGCGCACTAACGGTATACTCATAGTCATATATTGACCATCACTCTGACCGAGCAGCTCAACAGCTCACTGCGTGGTACTATAAGACCCTCCTCTCTTCTACGCCATGGTACGTACCTGATGTACGCGTATACGTATACGGTGGTACCGGGACTATACTACATATACGACGTGTAGTTCGCGCGATGGAAGTATCCCACTCAGCTTGCAAAGATGAGTTTCGATAAAATCCTCGATCTCACAGCTGTGTTTTTTTTTTTTTTTTTTTTTAATATACGCACAGCAGCAAGCAGTACCAAAGCAGTAGTACTACTATCCTGTGGTACGTACATATTTATATACGTATACTCGTATATATGTTGGTGATTTTTGGGGGCCACGGGGCACAGGGCGCCAACCAATGTAATGCATTGATTCGCAGGGCCACACCTTGAAACCACGATTGATTCTGAACCAGATGTGCGTGTCACAGGACCTGCTGTCATATATGGTATACAGACAGTACTCACGGAATCATTTGCGATATATACGTACATCACGTATGCTGATATGCTGACCACGTTTGCCTGGGTATGGGCCGTTGATCTTTTTGGCGTTACAGTTTGCCTAGGTATGGGCCGTTGGTCTTTTCGACGTTAGACGTCGTCTGTTGGGCGTGCCACAACAACCAGAACATGGAGTGATCACTTACCCGTGGTATTTTGTATTTTTGACACAGAAAGGGGGATATCTCTCCGCAACGTGACAAAAGGGGGGACGTTACGGAAAAAGGGGGACTTTTCCAAACTTAGTAGATGGAAGGGGGGAAACCCTAGCGTGGGCAAAACAAAAAGGGGGATATGCTCACACTCCCCCTTTTGATCGCTCTCGTTCACCCGCTAAACATATGAAAAAAAAAACTACTGTGGGTGGTATCGAGATGACATGTGAGTGTGGCAAACACATCAGGTTTTAATTTCAAGTCGATTTGACGGAATACATGGGCGTACCCGGCGGCGAAAACCGATGTCCCCCTTTTTGTCACGATATAGGGGGGGTGTCCCCCTTTTTGTCAAATGCCCCAAAAGAAACGCCTAACCTGAGAGAGCCTTGAAACCTTAACACTATTTTAGCATACAGACAGGCTAATACGTACCAGTAGGATCTAGTGAGCACTCGCCGCTGAGCACGATTTCTTATTCCAAAATTCTTAACGTCCTTCCCAACGTGAGCCTTATTTTCTTAGCAGGCTGTTTCTTATTCGTGAGCCCTATTTTCTTAGCAGGTTGTTTCTTGTTCGGCGGCAAAGGTTTGCCTTTGGCTGATGTGTGTGCTTGTCAGTTGGTTTGTGCGGGGTGTAGAGCGTGAGGGTGCGTTTTATATGGGTTTCCAGTGATATGACAAGGCGTTATCTGGGCGGGATCCAAAAGATCAAGATTGAAAGATTGAATCAATCGATCTTCGATTCTCGATCTAGATCAGAATTTCGGCTGCGAAAACCACCACTCTGATCTTGAGATTTTCCGAAAGATCGTGATCTTTTCAGAGCAATTCAATTCCGATCTCCATCACTGTCGTACAGCAGCTTTTTTAGTACAAGTAGAACCCCGTACATTCGAGTATGTCATCAGTGATCATGATCTACTCCTCCTGCTGCTGTACATGCTTTATGTCGATAACCATCTACTCGTACGCACAACAGCAGTTAGTTGTACGCGTACTGGACTTGTAGTACAGTAGTAATGTCATATCATACATACACCAGTAAAACCAGGTACGAGTATACGAGTCACCTACCACCGGTATATATCTACTCCACCAGTACCTTGCACACGCCCCCTGTCTGTTGGCAACGCTAACGCTATTATCTATCGGCCGCGAGTAGAAAACGCACGGACGGGTCGACGGGGATAATGTGAAGAACACGCACACACGGGCTGGTGACCAGCAGGTAAAATAATGACTACTTCTATTTTCACACGGCACATGTAATAATAGCGGTACGGCCACGGCTCCGCCCGTGGGGTATGAAGATGTATGTGTGCATCGTCGTGATTGCGCCCCCGCCGCTCTTGTTTGGGCATGGTGGCCCGCTTGTTCGTGCTTTTGCGACACCGCCCGCACCAGGGGGACCCGGGCGGGGCGGCAGCGAAGGAAGCCACTGTGCCTCAGGTGGTGGCCAAGAGTCAACTGCAATAGGTGTGTCCATAGATAATCATAGTGTGCAGTGGCTACTATTTTAATAATATTTTGACCAAAACAAAAACTTTGGGACCCCGAGGTAGCGACCGAAACAGTGATGATATCGATGTTATCGATCGTCTACTATTAATAGTATGGTACTACTGTATACGAGTTGTGATAAGACTGGGTGAGACACAGAATATCCCCTTGCAGGTTTGTCTATTAAGCATCCTTGATGTTACTCGCGTTCCGTAGAGTCAAGCGTAGAAGAGAAGCAGCTTATATTAACCCCCGAGCCAGATGATAGCAGCCAGCAATACAGGTAGGCTCGTGCTGCGCCCGTGCCGTACGACTCCTTGCATTGCAACCATTGTATAATATCATCCCCCAATCACGCATAGGCCGATGCCGTACTCTACGTATATGGGCTACGATGACCCTCCGAAAAATCAGCCTATTATAGGCTATGACCCTCCAACAAAAGCCCATGAGGCTGTAATCGCCTTTTCCCGTCAAGTAGTAGAAGTGTTCTCCTCTGCAGCCCCAAGAAGGCTTTATTTATTATTTCTGAAACACTACTTGCCTACTGACTGTCGAGGTCACTGGTCGCGATAGAGGCATACCTATGACATCGCCTACCAGGTATGCCTGGTATGTTATAAGGCTTAGATTGGGTAGATGGTCGGGTAGCCTTTTGCCAGTAGCCCAATGGACCATTACTAATGCCTTAACAAATGGCGTCGACGGCAGGACGGGGTTGTACGGTAGCGGTGCAAGAAGCCCTTGGCGGTGGTCTCGCCGTACGACGCATGCTTGCACCTGCCTCCCCGACTACGCCCAGCCAACCACATTGTTGCATGTCGGGTTCTCATACCGACGCACTCCTCGGTCCGCTTGATTTCGTCTTAGTACACTTGGTATATCGACAAGAATCCCCTCCAACACCGGCGCGTTTTCTGAGGGAAGGATTCCGACTCATCTACAGCAGTATCTGTCCATATACAGTGAAATGCGAAACACTACGTAGCCTCCCTGCAACTTACACAACTGCGGCGAGTACCCCTCCCCCCCCC
>MEHQ01002323.1:1045249-1058166 GCA_008828725.1 Saccharina japonica
TTTTTGGCGGTCACCAAAGCTGGCGGTCGAGTAGATCATTTGTGCGGGGTGGAGAACCTTTGCTCCGCACAAGGGGAATGGTCGTATCACGTAGTGTTAATATGGTAAGGCATCCGCGAGGCAGTTACATAGTAAAACCCATTGCTGTCTCCGGAAGTGGCCACACCAGAAATTAAATTAACTCATTGAAGCTGTCGTCCATATGCAAGTCCGCCTCAGAGGCGGTTCTTAGCAGGATGCAGCTCACCCTCCATGCGACTCGCCCAATACCTCACGGCGCTTCGCGCTTGGTGCAAGCAATGTCTGCCTGGTTGGTGAAAACCCAACGTGCTCCGTCCCGGCATTGTAGGGATGCGAGGGTCTATGGTCATATGACTACGGCAGTGCACGACATGAGTACACCCCCCCCCCTGCGAAAATAAAACGGTCGTGTCTGAGCTCCGACAGCCACCATTGCGACGATAGCTGGCGTCCTGCGCTCGGCCGCGCCCTTCCTTGGAGAGGACGACAAGGGGGCCGTCATGAAACGTTGAGTGGAAGCGGAATATACGGAAGGTCTACGTAGATAGTATAAGCTGTCGTTATATACCGATACATACCTGGTATTGGTGCTCACGCAGCGGAGGATATTTTGTAACTGTCGTCAACTTGTGTGCGCTGGTGGATACCGTTCGGTCGGCTGGTCGGTCGGTCGGTCAGCCATTCGGTCAGCCATTCGGTCAGCCATTCGGTCAGTCGGTCGGTCGATCGTTCGGTCAGTCGGTCAGTCGGTCGGTCGTTCGGTCATTCGGTCAGTCAGTCGGTCGGTCGGTCGGTCAGTCACTTCAGCCATCTCGAAGGGGGTCCGTGGAAAATCAGAAACTCGCATTCCGCTCGTAATTATGTAATTATGCTATTACGGGGGACCCTATATATAGATACATACTCATCATCAGAACCCTTGATGGACCCCAAAACCATGTACCCCCTTACGTTTACACGACCATGTTTTGTTCTGATTACTATGTGATGTTGCCCCGTGATACTGTCTGTAGCCTAGGGACAAATGTGCTCGGCGGTAGGATAGGATCAGGGTGAATGAGGTGGACGGGGGACGGAGTGCCTGCGCGGAGGCGTTCGTGTGGTAAATAGCTGGACAGGGAGAGAGGGGAGGGGAGGGAAGGGGAGGGGTTCGTGTTGCGGCAGGGGTGCGGGAATCTCCCATGCAGGTTCTCCTGCTGCTGCTGCGGTGGGGTTAGTAGCGGTAGCGATGTCGGCGGTGACACTTTTTCTTGCGAGACCTTCTATTGGTGTATCGCCGCGAAGTTATAGCGGCCATGTGCTCTGGCGAGACGTGTTTTCGAATGCGGACGCTACACGACGACGGTCGTTTTGATTCGATAGACCCGCGCGGTGCGTGCGTGCGGCGATGGGATGGGATGGCGGCGCTTGTTCGCCAAGTCGTGGCGCCGCGGGATAAAACATGATTTTTTTTCTGACGCCGATAGCGATATTGACCACGGCAGTAGCGTGTACGACTTGGCCCAGCTTGTGGACGAAATTGTTGAGAGTCCACAGCGTACAGCAGCTCCTTATTACATCTGCATTTCGATATTTTTCCAATACGTTTCCCACAGTTTTCCCAGGCGGTCGGGGTTAGGGTTCAGGTTAAAGTTTGACTTTGAAGTGAACCTTAAACGTCAACCGTTTTTTCGGAGCTGGGCCAAGGGCTATACCGGTCGGTAGTAACGCCCCTGCAGGTTTTCTGAGGTTCCTCACTTGATTATAGTATACTATTTCCCCGCTCTTGAAAGGGATGAGTTGTCAAAATATTACTGCTACTACTATTAATACTACTGCTGCTGCTGCTACTACTATTAATACTACTTCTACTACTACTACTACTACTACTACTACTACTACTACTACTACTACTACTACTACTACTACTACTACTACTACTATTAATACTACTACTACTCTTCTACTAACTGCTACTGCTTCTACCGCCACTACTACTGTGCCTCGCAGAGGTGGCTTGCATGAGTGTGGACAGCGGATGCCCTGCCACGGTGGCGCAAGAACTCGTCACAGCCTTGGTAGCCCTTGCGGACCGAGACCCTGCCAAGGTGCGCCCCCTCGCCTGGATCAATCAATTATGGAATTTTCAATAGCGTGTTCTTCGGTGGACATATTGTGAAAGGGACGCAGTGAAGCTGCGGGGGAGATTTTGCCTGCCTGCCAGCGCGCAGAAACGTCGTATTCAAGAGTCTCCAGCATTCCAACGCGAGTCGACGAGGGAAGAAAGGACTGAAGTCTCCTCGCGATAAAAATCCAAGGAACGGACCGTAGTGGGGACGAGGGGGGAGGGGTGGGGCGTACTCATGTGTTGCTTGCCTTAGCATTTGACCATTGACCACGCATCCCTTCCGAGACGGAGCACAGCAGAGGGGTGGAGTTTGTACCGCCTTTCATGTATGCTTCTGCAAGCTGTATCGTCGAATATATATATATATATATTATGTGTATGCTTGGAGCGCTCGGGCCTGGTCCTTCCCAACCGTTACATCCCAAACCGCGCCAGGTGCTAGGGGTATACGCGTCCCGCCTGTGCTTCTACTGCGACTCCCAGAGCGACCCGTCAATGCAAGACCAAGTCGCCGAGGTACGGAGCGTTGAGACCTTTTCCATTCGCGAAAATCGTGGTTGTTTGGTGGCGTAGGGGTTTCTCGAGGTGGAGGCATGTTTTGGCGCATTTTGTCGAGCGGTAAAAACATTATGTTTTTGTCGTTTGATTGATATTTCGGCTGCTCGGCAGGGAGGGTCCCGGGACGTAGAGTGAACACGCAAGGGTTTCCCCTTAGAGGTGGGCGGCATCATGTCGGGGCGATTATTTTCTTAGATATTGGTATTGTTTCGTTTGCCATCCGACAATGTGCAGCACGAACTTCAACGTTGATTACTCATAAACACTCCGAACGAAGAAAACCACAGAAGAAATAAAAAGAGCCCGTTGTACGCTTAGGTGGCCAACACAGCACACACAGACCCACAGAGAGAGAACGCAGAAGTCCAGATGACGGCACCTCCTAGAGACAACCAGGAAAGCTAAGAGCCGAGGCTATCCAGAGAGACAAAATCTACTTCCAAGTACTTCCAGCAGAGCTTTCTCTACTCCCCCATTTGCTGTCCTTACTCCTCTTCCTTCTCATCATGTATGTACTCTTGTTTTCGTCAGCGAAGCCGTGCTGCGAAACACCTTCCAGATGTCCCTTACGGCCTGCGGACTGTTATGAATTAAGATACGTTTTCTTGTCTCGGACGTCATTCAGTCCGGACACAATCGAAAAAGAGTGGATTGGGACGGAGAGAGAGAATGTAAGAAAACCTTAGCGCCAAGGCTACTTACTCACTCTGTGAAAAAAACGTGAAGCCGAGGGTTTTCACCCTGAAGGCATCAGCGACTTCATGCTATTAATAGAAGGGTAAGGTTTCATGCTGAAAAAAATATGCAACAGAAGGCATCATACTGAAAGCACGCCACAAACAGTAGTTTTGGCTGTATATACGGTGGTACGTAGCAGCCAGGTGCGGCGTGTACGTACACGTATATCAATCCCAGACGCAAACAATTATTTTAGGTCGTTGTACCCTCAACCCTCGACCCTCGACCCCCCCCTCATCCTGCCGCTGCCACCAGGTGGGAGGCATGATACGAGCTCTCGAGCACTTCACCAGGGTCCTCTTCACGGGCGAAGAGAGCGACCTGTGCGCTCAGTTCCTGTACGCCAATCTCTCGTCGAAATCCCTCGGCACCGCGCCATTCCCCGCGCACCTGTCCGAGGAGGAGCTGAACGGCCTCCTATGCGGTACGATGACGCGTACTGTTTGCTGTTTGCTGTACGTAGGGGCACGTAGCGCCTAATGTTTATTTTCGGCGTACGCTACATAAGGTAGGGGAGGGGGGTGCACCTGGAATTTTCTGAGAAAGCTCCTCGCTTGAAGAGCTCGATACTATTAGCAAGTCACCCAAAAACTGTCTGTAAGAAAAATTGTTCTATATCTCACCCACGAAACTGGCTTTAACAAAAAATGTTCTACGTATATCTCACCAACAAACGGGCTTCAAGAAAAAAACAGTTAAGCATAATTTACACCCAAAAACCGGCTTTAAGAAAGAATGCTCTATAATTCCACCCAAAAGCTGGCTTTAAGAAACAACGATCAACGTATATCTCAGCCAAAAAACTGGCTTTAAGAAAAAATGTTCTCCCGTATATCTCACTCAGAAACTGGCTTTAAATACGAAAAAATGCAGACTTAAGCCGGCGAGCGATCCCACGGCCTATCATAGGTCTGTACCGGAAACGATTGGTAAAAACGTAAAAACAAACGATAACGCATGCCTTGTAGGGCATACGCCTTATTGGGTAGTTAAACCTCAGTTAAGAAGAGGCCCATCAGTCAGCTAACGATAAGGCATGCCTTCTAGGGCACGTACCTTGTTGGGTAGTCAAACCTCAGTTGAGAAGAGACCCACCAGTCAGCTAACGATAAGGCATGCCTCCTAGGGCATGTGCCTTATTGGGTAGTTAAACCTCAGTTAAGAAGATAGTCATCAGTCAGCTAACGATAAGGCATGCCTTGTAGGGCATACGCCTTATTGAGTCGTTCCCATTGGTCAGATTTGTTTTGGCCAAGAAGTGCCTACTTCGATCGTATCGAGCCTCCTGTCCACACTATTAGTAAGTCATTAGTGAGTCATTAGAAAGTCATTAGTAAGTCATTTGTAAGTCATTAGCAAGTCAACCAGAAGTGACTTTGAGGAATACGTAGGCTTACTTAACCCGATGGCCTAGGCGGATACTTGACGAATAATATTGTGTTACACAAACGGGATACAGCAGTACCGGGCAGATCCTCATTTGAGAAGTATACTAATAGTCACTATTAATAATAGTCACTAGTGCCACTATTAATAGTAGTCACTAATAGTCACGAATAGTCACGAATAGTCACGAATAGTCACGAATAGTCACTAGTAGTCACTGTAGTCACTAATAGTCACTAATAGTCACTAGTAGTCACTAATAGTCAGGCAGTCACTAATAGTTACTAATAGACACTGATATTCACTAATAGTCACTTTCATGGTAGTCAGTCATAGTCACTAATAGTCACTAATAGTCAGCCATTGTCACTAGTAGCTAGTATAGTCACTAATAGTCACTACGAGCATTCGTCACTATTAGTCACTATTAGACACTACTATTAATAGTCACTAATAGTCACTAACAGTCACTACTAGTTACTAATAGTCACTAACAGTCACTAATAGTCACTAATAGTCACTAATAGTCAGTCATGTTAACTTTTTTTCGCCAAAACGTGCTATATACGTACGTACGTACCTATACCCCTGTTGCAGCAAGCGTCTGATAGGAAAACATATGTTGCCTTGTCATTTAGTCCTTGTGACAGCAGACGCTGCTTGGAAAGATTAAGATTCATGCCTTCAACCGCTAGATCTGTTTTTGCAGTACGAGTACTATCACTGCAATGTTGTACTACTGCTGCCACTGCTACTGCTACTGCTACTGCTACTGCCACTGCTACTGCCACTCCTACTGCCACTCCTACTGCTACTGCTGCTGCTGCTTCTGCTACTGCTACTGAGGAGCCCTGTCAGTGATAATTCTTCGGGCCCAAAAGTGCAACCAAACTGCAACCCCTAATTGCCAGCCCAAATTGCAACCTCTAATTGCAACCCCCTAATTGCAACCCCTAATTGCAACCCCCTAACTGAAACCCCTAATTGCAACCCCTACGGCAATACGGCTATAGGCTACAGCGCATACGTTTGCGTGGTTGAGTGTGCGCGCTCCATTTTTTTGCTGCGTTGCCTTACGTACGTACTCCGATGTTTTTAACTTTTTGTTGTTGTTGTTGTTGTTGTTGTTGTTGTTGTTGTTGTTGTTGTTGTTGCTGGGGTTGCTCTTTTTTTGTTTACCCTCCTCGTCGTGGCAGGCCGTAAGGACTATCCGCACGTGGCGCAGCTCATCAACGGGTGTCTGGGATCGCGCCTGAGCTCGGTCCGCCACTGCGCGTACGAGACTTTGGCGAACGTCGCGCTTTTCGCGAAGGCGCACAGGGTCAGTCAGTCAGTCAGTCAGTCAGTCAGTCACTTTCCGACTATTATTGTTGTTGGATCGCCTCGTATCGACCGCGTTGCTTTTTTGTTTTGTGCCGCCAGGAGCGCCACAAATGATACGAGTATTTCCCCCTCTGTTTTTGTTTTTCTAGCAATTGTTGTGGAAACAAATTACATTCCAGGGAGTTACTTGGCGTTTTCGGGGAGGGAATGGTTGCCTGGTACCTACCCCCCCCCCCCTTCACTGCCTGGTCGGTGAAAACCCGGCATGCTCCGTCCCGGCATTGTAGGGATGCGAGGGTCTATGGTCATACGACTACGGCCATGCATGAATATGAAGTAACCCCCTCCGACACCCCCCGGAAGGGCCGAAATGGATTGAACGAAAGTTGTTGTGGCATGAGTTTTTATTCTTGACGCCCTCATTATGTTGGTTGTTGTGGGGTTGGTTAATTGGTTACGTCGTTTGCCATCCTAGACAATGTGCAGGAAGCATTATAAGCTTCAACCTTGATGGCTCATGAACACTCCACCCCGAAACAAGAAAACCGTTTTTTGTTCGGAGACGATATAGAAACAAGCGCCCAATGGAGAAATGTGTATGAATAGTTTTTACTTTTCGTGATGAGTGCAGAGGCTCAATGATACTATCTACTGTACGCCAAAAACATTATCCACCCACTACGTTTGCTGCTGCCGCTGCAGCCCAAATGCTTATATACGGGTGGTGGGGCGTACGATATGTCCGGTGTACACCTGCCAATTCACACACACGTACTGCGAGTAACATCTACAGTATTTCCAAAGGGGGATAATCGATAGTCTTTGTCTCGTCGCTGAATTGATATCTACTGTAGGATAAATGATGCAGTACGATCTGTTTTTCGGACTTATTTCGCGACAACGTTTCACGTGCGTATACAGTAGTATTATAGTAGTATCGTGGTAGTAGTAGTGGTAGTAGTAGTGGTAGTAGTATTAGTGGTAGTAGTAGTAGTAGTAGTAGTAGTAGTAGTAGTAGTAGTAGTAGTAGTAGTAGTAGTATTAGTGGTAGTAGTAGTAGTAGTAGTAGTAGTAGTAGTAGTAGTAGTACTGCTACGCGACACTAGACCCAACGACTGCATTCTGTCCCCGATGCCTCGGGTGTACACACGTCCTGTATGCGCGAGCAGGGTCCGAAGGCGTTTGACGTGCTGCTCAAGACGAGACTGGCGGGAGCGGAGAAAAATCCCCGCCTAGTTGCCATCCTGGCCGCTCTTGTCTGGGTGAGAAAATACGCCCCGACTCCGCAAACCGGCTGGTATCTCGCGAGCATGGAGAAAAAGACGTAGATTATGTTGTATAAGCGTCGTAGCCAAAAAAACGTACTGCTGGACGCATGCTACGGCAGAAGTGCACCATTTTAGCATGATAAGGGTGGTCACTTATCACTTGAGGAGCTCCATACCTCACCCGAAACTGATTTTGGAGGAAAATAGAAGTGCTATATACCCGATTATGCAATGCCACCACCTAAGTCTACTATGCTTTTTTTTTGCAACACTAGAATGGAAGTCAGACGATTTTGGGTTAAGGGCCCGAATTAATGAGTATAAAATAAATTCAATTTGGAAAAAAAAAAAATCAAATTCGCTTTTCATTGGTCAACACACGCACCAGCACCAAATGTTATGCCCCAAGATCCTAATATTTGGTGCTGGTGCGTGTGTTGACCAATGAAAAGCGGATTTGAATATATATTTTTTCCAAATTGTTTTTTTTTTCTTCTTCGTTAAAACGGGCCCTAAGGAGCCCGTTAGTTCAGAAACTTTTTCAGCCGAAAAGTTCTACCTCCATCATAGCAGGCGTCTCTGCAGGTGCTCATCTTGTTCTGGTAATGGTGACAGCGATGCTTTTGATTTTTGTTTGTTTGTTGCCTTCGCTGGGGGCCTTTTTTTTTTTTCGTCAGCGTTAATGTTTTCCTGGTATATTCTGCTGCAAATACCATCCCGCTCGAATTTGGAGCAGCTTGTCCCCTATGACATAGGTGCGTGTACTTCTAGAGGGGGTGTGGGTACGTAGTGCCGCTTCTGTCGTACGTATAGATCATTTTTTTTTTTTTTTTTGTCATTTGACGAGGTTGCAGCGCGGTGAGTGTCAATAAGCAAAACGAAATGGTGGAAAAAGAAAAAAAAATCCAGTCCACAAAAATAGGAAGAGCGTAAAAAGATGTTGCCAACAATTAAAAACTGCGAAAACTTCATTGATACCACGGGGAAGGGACGCGTGCTACGATAGAGGTACAGTACCTCTTTTTGGCCATTTTTTTATGATGTAATGGTGAAGGGACGCGTGCTACCATAGAGGTACAGCAGTACCTCTTTTTGGCCATAACATTTCTGATACCACGGGGAGAGGACGCGTGCTACGACGCGATAGAGACACAGTACCTCTTTTTGGCCAAAACATTTATAATACCATGGGGAAGGGACGCGTGCTAGGATAGAGGCACAGTATCTCTTTTTGGCCAAAACATTCATGATACCATGAGGAGGGGATGCGTGCTATAATAGAGGTACAGCACCTCGTTTTGGCCGAAACAATAATGATACCATGGGGAAGGGACGCGTGCCGCGATAACGGTACATATAGTACCTCTTTTTGGCCAAACCATTTATGATACCATGGGAGAAGGGGCGGGTGCTGCGATAAAGGTACAGATAGTACCCCTTTTTGGCGAAACCATTTATAATACCATGGGGGAAGGGGCGCGTACTACAATAGAGGTACAGTACCTTGTTTTTTTGGCCAAAAAATGTCTGATACGATGGGCAAGGAACGCGTACTGCTGCTGCGATAGAGGTAGAGTACCTCTTTTTGGTCAAAGCATTGTTGATACCATGGGGAAGGGATGTGTGCTACGCTACTGCAAAACCAAACCTACCCCCCTCCCCCCAATACCCTTTCTTACAAGTGATTCTCATCACCCCCCCCTGTACCTACTACCCTGCTACGTGCTGCTGCAAGTGTTTTTTTTTTTTTTTTTTAGGAGAGACGATGTAGCCTTAGCGTGTGTGGGTCCAGTCGATTTGGCCCCTCTTAACTGTACTATTATCTTATATAGATAGGGTGCCCCTTCTTAAACCGGGGTACCTTAGCCGTGTGATTATTCATCGTCGCGAAAGTATATACGTACCACGAAAAAAAGAAACAAACATATAATACGTACCTGCAATATAGTTCCTCCCCAAGGCCAGAAGGAGAGACAGATCAGAATGCTGAGATTTCTGGACGAATAAAAAAAAGGAAAAGATTATTAGAGATCGGGAACTGTTCTAAGAATAATCTGTTGTATGTTGTTCTGGAGAGAATTATCGGGAATCTTTTCGAGAATAATCTGCTGTTTGTTGTTCTAGGGAGAATTAGGTGTTGGTTCATATTATTTGGCTAAAAATAACAGCAACGAGGCACTGTTCGGTTGATCGAAGTGAGTTGGAATACCAAGTGGGCACAGCATGGAACAGTGCTGGCAGACTGGTAGAACACGCGAACAGACAGGGCTGCTGCTTGTAGCTGGCCAGCGGTTGTCTGGACGAATGACAAAAAAATGTCATTTTTTGCAAAATAAAACCATGTTTACTTGGCTTCAGTTTACTCCCCATACCGATACCGGGGGCTCAAACGAACAAAAAAGAAAACGAAAAAAATTGGTGTGGATTGTTTTTTTAATACCCGTGATTGTAAACCTCGAAATATAGGGTTACGGTTTGTTTTCCTTCCCAAAATCGGTTTTCGGATGAGCAGGTTTTGGGTGAGGTAAATTAGTCCTTAAGGGAGGGGCTCACGCGTCAAGGAGGCGTTTTCACGATGCCAAATCAAACCACATACGTACTGCAAACTAGTATGATATCATACGATTTTACCCCTGATACACGCCGTATGTTATTGTCTCTCAACCATTATACTTCCTCTGTTCCATAAGTCTGTGCAGTTATGGGCGCTTAATCGTTAGGGTACTCTTATGTTGACGTGTATCCCGTGGTAGGGTGCGTTATAATAACAACACGCATACATAGCTCACTAAAACAAAAAGTCGGAGGTGGTCTTCAACACTAAATTCAAGTCAAAATATACCCATTTTGGCACATTTTTTTAATCGATTTAGCCCCAATATTGGCCGGTTTCGGACGTTTTCGCGTCGAGCAGTAGTGATTACCTGACTACAAATTGTTAGGGTAAAGCGTGCGTGCGTTAACTCCACGTCTTATCCAAAGTCAATGGTTGTTCCGAGATTTTCGCATTTTTTCACCATATCTGGCCATTTTTCCTGTTCCCGGGTCTCCCAAGTTTTTACTAGGGAAAATGGGGGCCAAACGGCCTTTTTTGGGCCGACCGACTTTCTTGCAGCCGCGCGGCTGCATGGTTGAAGCACCCACTGTATGGAAATAATATATGTTTTGCCTCAAAAAATGCCGAGGAATGCAAAAAAAAAAGTCTACAATCGAATCGAACACCGTTAAGGACTCGTACAAACATAACTGCACAGACTTATGAAACAGAGGAAGTATAGCCCTAAGGCACCACATCACACTATGATAATATATCAACGCAACACGACGCGAATTTTCCAGGAACTGGTGTTCGTCGACGAGGAGTTGCAGGGAGAACGCCTTGTCGCCTCTGGAACACCGGGGTCGTACGGGCTCTTGGACGACCTGTTCGCCGGTAAGCAGCTTCGACTCGAGCGCGCGATGTTTTGCTTGGCGGAATGCACGCACGGCCGCCCTCCGCCGCCTCGCCTTTCATCGGATATATAAACCCGCCGAAGGATGGGTCGTGGGGAGTTCGATTATCGTGGACTTTTTTTATGCCATTCGCCGTATGACCATGTGCAGCTCTCAATCCAATAATACCATCGACATATAATAGACTAAAAGAGTAACTATAATCCAATGATTTAAAGCGTGGCAGGTGCTATGAATCACACCTTAATACTTGACAAAATGATTGATTTTTTTTTATTGTGCTTGCCATTCGACAATGCATATGCTTCGAAGTATATAGGATGAGCTTCATCGGTGACCACTCATAAACATTCCCAGAAACAAACATAACAAGGGAAACCGAAAACTAAAAGGAAACCTGTGCCCGAACTTCTACTCCTTTTTACGTGCGCGCTCTAGAGACATTGTGGATGGTTACGATAGTGTGCTCCTGAATACTACTGCTGCTGTAGTGTCCTATATATACGTGGCGAGGGGAGGGCCCCGGAAATCAACACAGCATGGTGAGATGCAACGATCCCGAAATATGGTATAATTTTGGTCATATATTTATAGCACTACTGTACCCCACTGGCTTAGTAGTAGTAGTAGTAGTAGTAGTAGTAGTAGTAGTAGTAGTAGCCCAACAAGTAGTTCCTTAAAACGAGCAGGGCGGTCAAGTCCGTTCGCTCTCGCTCCCCAGAGAGCTGCGAAAGGCACAAAAAATAGGTTTTTGTTCGGGGGCTCCTGAGCCAGCCGTGCTACTCCAGCCCAAAAACATTTGTCACTGACTAAGTGAGAATGTCCTTCTAAGGGTGGTGGCTTGTTTCCTGAGCTCCTCACATGATAAGCGCACTAGTTCTCACCAGCAATAGTACTTCGAAGCACTTTGTTCGCGCAAAACCCGACCAATATGTATATATTCGCTACAACTGCTGTAGTCCTGAAGCAAACATATTTCTGGGGACCGAAGTAAATAGGGGACCAACGGTACGCACAAAAACCTACCTGGTATACATTTTTGCTATTTTTCTCAACATTATTTGGTCCTACTTATTATGGCCCCCCGTAATAGTATATAACAGTAAAAGGAGAAGATTATTAGAGACCGGGAACGTTCCAAGAATATTCTGCTGTTTGCTGTTCTAGAGATAATTTGGCGTTTGGTTCATATTCTTGGCTAAAAGAACAGCAAAGAGGCACTGTTTGGTTGGTCGTGTGAGTTGGAATACCGAGTGGGTACAGCACGGAACAGTGCTGGCAGACTGGTGGAACACGCGAACGGTCAGAGCTGCTGCTTTTGTAGCTGGCCAGCGGTTGCTGGGCTAGGTATTTCGTGACTTCTTCTAGCCGGCAGTCGCTCACTTGAAGAGCTCAAACCGGCCAGAAAAAAATGCCCCAAAAACTCTGCAACTCCTCCCCGAGAGGAGGAAATCGACAACAGAAAAAGACTCCGAAACGAAAGAGCTATACCCAACGTCATTGGACCCGACGGGTATTTTTGAGCAGTATTGGTTAGATAACTACATACTACTGTACGTAGCCCGTGGGATTGCGTGTGTCGGGCTTAGCTTACGCTTTGTTTCCCCCCCCTCAAAACCGCTTTGTTCACGGCTCCTCAAGGGCGGGGCCTCAGAAACAAATAACAGGTAGATATTACTCGCCCTTACCGCAGCACGGGTCAACTCAGAGGCCTGCCGAAGGTCAAGCATTCACATAGACAGGCTGCATATGTTCGTTCACGAGGCGGAGCTCATGTACGGCACACATCACACCACACCGTGCCCGTAATGAAAGGTGGCCACTACTGGTGGACCTCCACGCTTCGTGCGCACGCTCGTAAAGGCCGTGCCCGCGAACTAAAAAGAGGGCCTGTTCGCCGGCACTTTCCAGCAGTTGATAACGGTTGCCAGATTATTCTTCCGTGTGGTTCTCTTCTCGCAGGCTCGTGTTTATAAATAGCCCCCCGTGCTCCGTCTCGAAAGGGATGCGTGGTCAATGGTCAAATGACTAAGGCAAGCAACAAATGAGTACGCCCCCCCCCC
>MEHQ01002323.1:1058245-1080525 GCA_008828725.1 Saccharina japonica
TCCTTTTTCCCCGCCCCCGACCCCACCGTCCGCCCCGGAGCAGAGTCGGTGGAGGTTCGCCTGGTCGCGTTTCACTCTGTAGGTCGCCTGCTCTTCCACGCGTGGATTCCCCCCGCCGCCGGCAGCGGGGCATGCCAAGGGGGGGACAGTGGAAACCCTCAACTGCAGCCAGTGACAAACCGACACCAAGAAGAGGAGGAGGAAAAAGAGGAAGAGGACGAGGAAGCGGACGAGGAGGAGGAGGAGGAGGAGGAGGAGGAGTCGGGGTTGTGGTCGCCCCCCTCCCCCCCTGAAGGCGGTATTCCCGGCGGGGCTTGCGCGGAGCAAGCCGTGCTGCGCGTATCCCTCATCCTGCACGAGCGCGCGCGGAAGTTCGACTCCCGGGTGCGGGCGGCTTGTCGAGGCCTCGCCGCGGGGCTGCGTGCCCGCAGGAGGCGGGCGAGGCACCTCCTGGCGCGGTCGACCCTTCTTGTTGTTGACCATGGTCTGGCTAACGGCTCGCTGGACGGCTTGAGGGGACGCTTCCCGCCTCCGCCACAGCGGCAGCGGTGGCGCGAGGAAAACGAGCAGGGCTCGGGCTTGGCCTCGGCGATGTCTTCGACGTCGTCTAGAGAATGTCGCGAGGGTGGCTTCGACGATTTTCGAGGTGGGGGATTTGTTTTCAAATAATAATTGAGAGATACCTCAGCTGTCTGTGAGATCGAGGGTTTTTTCGTCGAAACTCATTTTTGCGAGAGCTCAAGCTTAGTCAAGATTCTCTTTAGAAAATCCCAATCACAATATGATATATATCGGTGTAGACTAGAGCTTCTCGTACCGCCGCTATCATATATGGGCAAACACGTACAAATAAATACTCATACGTGATACGTAAATAGCGTAGAGGAGAGGAGGGTCCTGTTGTACCAGGCCGTTAGCTGTTGGGCTGTTCGGTCACAGCAGTGATGTTTATATATGACTATGAGTATACCGTGAATGCGCTGGGCCGTTGGATTGATGTTGCCGACCACCTCTGTAGCGATAACCTCGCCGGCGGCGAAAACCTATGTCCCCCTTTTTGTAACGATATAGGGGGGTGTACCCCTTTTTGTCAATCGCCCTTTTTTTTTTAAAGGCGGCACAAATCATTTTACGTTTGTATTTTCAGACGACACAAGTTATTCCACGTTGTCATTTGGCTCATCGAAGTTCGATCGACCACGCAGGGGAAGGACAGCCGCACGGCATGTTCGAGCCTCACCGTGAGATGGAAGACGTTCATGATGGCGAGAATGACGACTGCGTCTGGGTCCAGGGGGGGGAAGGAAAAGGAGAGAGGGGTGGTGGAGCAACTGGGAGCGAAAACTGCGCAGGCCGTGAAGGGTTCGGGGCCCCGGTGGGTAAGGATGCCCTGCAGTACGCTTCCGCCGTCCATTTCTTGGTGGAGGTAAGTGATGGCGCTACGGCGACGGCGGCAAATCTGGTGCCACTTTCGAGCGTAAACACAAGGGCCGCTTGGGCTTCATATTCATGTTAAAGCGGTCCTATTTTTCCGCCCAGAGTGGAAAGGATTTTTGGGGCTCATTTTTGGTCGTCTGTGTTGTTTGGCGGTTTCGCGATCAGGTCCCCGGCATGCCGGTATTATACCTCGCCGCCGCCTTGCCTGCATACAGGCGCTCTCTGGAAAAACCACGCAGCGATAGCCGCAAGAGTATTTTTGTGCCGCTCGATTTCCTCCACCCATGTAATGGGGACTTTGTCTCCTAAACATTTATTACCGAGGGGTCAGTCACCACACATCAACTTTCGAGTGGTGTTTGTTACGGGGGGGCATAGTAAATAGGACCTACGGTATACACTGAAACCTATATATTTATTTAACTTTCCTTAACAAAATTTGGTCCTATTTACTATGGGCCTCCGTAAATAGTGTTTGTCCAGGGTGCTGTATGTTGTACCCGAATGGGTAACCCGGGAGGTTCTTGCCATGCTGACCCCTTTCTTGTTTTGTATACCAGAACGGTCTGCGGACCCTTTTACTTAATACAAAAATACCAGAGCGGTAACCCAGCAGATCCCTGCCATGCTATTAATACCAATCCTTCTCATTTTTTTACCAGAACGATGACCCACAGCACGCGCTCCTGCCAAACCTTTCTGAACCTTCTATTTTTACTAGCGGTACGGCCTCGACTCCGCCCGTGGCGCTAGCCCTACGTTGCCCATAGTAATATATAAGCTCCTGGTATGGTACATACGTGTATTTGTATTTTGTATACCAGAACGGTAACTTTGGCAGGTTCCTGCCATGTTTCTGAACATTTGTATTTGTTGTTTTCGCGCGAAAACGAGATGAACGACAATCGTATTTTCCCGCGCGGCAGATGCTCCCCAAGAACGATCGATCGTCCGTGGTCGACGCCATTGAGTCGCGCCTGGGAGACTACTTCGACGGCGACGACATGCTGTGGGGCGAAGAAGACTGGCTGACGACCGAGGGGGTTTCCAACGATTTCGGAGGCCACAAAATTGACGCCCGAGCCGCGGCGGCTTGGCTAGTGGGCGGAGTCGACACGCGGCACAGTCTTCTCGGGGAAGGGTAGGGAGGGTTTTCGAGTTGTGTGTTGGATATCGTATCGAAAAGTTTCGATATACCAAAATATCGAACTTTTGATATATCGAAATCGAAATATCGGATTTTCGAGATATCAAAATATTGAACTTTCGATATATCGGAAATATCGAACGTATTTTTTGCCCTTCATCCCCTGGCATCCCCGATTTTTTTTTTGTTCATCTTTATTTATGCAGAGACTGAACGAAAGCCTCGTATACATCAAATATCGAAATCGTACATATCGATTTGTGTTTTTTTTGTTTATCGGTATCTCATGGAACTCGATTCCGATATCGATATCAAATACTAGTTACGAGGCACGACTCGTAGAAGTACGACTCGTAGAAGCAACAAAGTGGCGTTTTCGTTGATGGCAAAATCTTCTGGCTGGCCGTTTCTTTATTCTTGCCTTGCCTCGAGTGCAGGCCGTTGGGTGTTCGCTCTATTCTTCCCGCCGATACGGTTCTGGCCGGTCGTTTTTTTTATTCTTGCCGCGAGCGCCGGCCGGGTTTGGTGTTCGCTGCGATTTTCCCGCCGATTCTTTTCTGGAGATGTTAGGCCCCCAAAATTCTGGACCCTGGGATGCCCGTACGCGCCGTAGTCGGTAGGCTTTGTACTCCAGCGTCGTGTCGCTCGTGAGACGAGTGACAGGCTCGGCGGGATCGCCCTACTGCTGTAGACTGTGTCGCCGAGCGTCGCGTTGTACAGATGTATAGATACTTGTGCCTGGTATGTTTCGGGCATCGGCATCTGGCATTACACGGTGAGTTTTGTTGTTGTTGTTGTTGTTGTTGTTGTTGTTGTTGTTGTTGTTGTTGTTGTTGTTGTTGTTGTTGTTGTTGTTGTTGTTGTTGTTGTTGTTGTTGTTGTTGTTGTTGTTGTTGTTGTTGTTGTTGTTGTTGTTGTTGCTGTTGTTGTTTGGTCGAGGTTAGGCGCAAGGGTAAGACACCTGACTGGATCAACGTACGTACTCGTCTCATAATGCTGGTATGTTTGAGCGTTATCGTGACGCACACATAAGTGGGAGACCGGCAGGGCGTGTGCGCCACACGTTCAACCTTCCGTCGACCGCGGAGCGTGTGCCATTGCCGCTGCCACGTCCTCGACTGTGTCCCCTGTCCCCTGCTTTGGGTTTCAATTTAGAGGGAAGGCGTTTTTCCCGCTGGGATGACTCACTCCTACTCCTGGGTGGGGCAGTAGCAGCAGTAGAAATACACTTTCATTTTGTTTTTGTCGAGAGCACCTGAGGGCGTCAAGAGGGAGTTATTGGTTCAGGCAAAAACTTTGTCCGACAAATCACGCAAGAGCACAACTATCACGCCACGTTCTCGAAACCGTACAACGACAAAAACACGGTTTCAAAGAAAATCACGCAAGGCTAAGGTTGTGCATATCACAAAAAAAACACAATAATAATAGGACTACCGAACCCCCCGAAACCTCTCTTCATTTCCCGCCAGAGGCGTCGGCCGCAGCGGACACTGCTGCGGAGGTAGCCTCTTGCTTCCTGCGCCGCTCCACGGCCGCCTTCACTCTCGCGATCGCCTGCGGCGTCGGCTTGAGCAGAAAACTATCTCTTCGCTCGCGAGCGGGCAAAGGGGCCGGTCCCGCCGACGCCGCACCCGGTGGCGCCGCTCCCGCCCCTCCCTCGTCCCCCCTACCACCACCAGCAGGGCCGTCGGTGCTTGAATACCGACGTGTTGCTGCAGGCGGACCGCTAGAAGAAACCGAGGGCCTATCCGTCGGTCTTTCCTCTTTGGGGACGTATTGATAGCCGTCCCTCGACCCCCCCCCGGCAGCAGCGGCGGCAGCAGCAGCAGCAGCAGCAGCAGCAGCAGCTGGTACTGCTGCCGCGGTGATTTTTTCGGGGTCCGCGGTGCTTCTTGCGTCTTGACCTTGGTCGGGTTTCCGCGCGTGCGCGGGGGGGGACCCATCAGGTGGTGGAGGTGTTATGCCGGGGACGGACGATGATCGCCGGCGGCTCACTTCCCTCTCGCTGGCCCCGACGACGGTTCCGCCGCCTCCCGTGGGGGCGGGAGCGAAGGCCGGTGTTTCGGAGGAGCGTCGGGGGGGTCCCGAGCCTCCCGCGGCGGCGACGGCTGCGCCGGCGATCATTGATGATGACGAGCTGCGTCTGTTCTGGGGCTGCTCTTCGCGATCGCGGCATTGCTGCTGCAAAGCTTGCGCCGCCACGGTGTCCTGAGCCACGCCGACCCCTCGCTCGTAGCACAGGGATAAGTTCCATAATCCTGTGAAAATGGCAAGGAACAGGGGTGGGGTCGGCGATGGTCGAGGTGCCTTTTTCTGTCTGCCGATGGAAATGAGAGCTGTAATGGTGTTGACCACATGAACGTGGTCAGCGTCCACCACTGTACAAGAATGGGGCAAGGCCGAGGGAGCGAAGCGACCGGGGCCGTTTTTTGGCCTATAAGCAAAAAAAGCCTCTTCATAATATTTATTTGTGTAGTACGTAGTAGTGTTTGAAGAGGGGATGCGACACAGACGTGGGACAATATTCTCCCGCACGGAACAGCCGAAATCGAGCGTGTTGACTGATGGAGTCCCAACGAAACACCAGTGAGCACTTTATCCTTCCGGGAAAACAGACTAAAACCTGTCACCGACTCGAGCGATGAAAGCTCACAATGAACCGCTGCAGTCCACGAAATAACCACGAGTTCCTCTTACGACGAAGACACCAACAACCTACCACCGAGGACGACAGCAAGAGGCGGTAGCACTACGGCCTAGGAATACGACTGCACGAAGTAGCGCGTAACACAACACTCACCTGAAACATCTCCCTCGTCCGCTGCCTTTTTGAACCACTCGAGCGCCTCCCCCTGTTCTCGTCCCGGCAGACGACCCGACATGCACAATACCCCTAAGTTTACCATGGCCTTTGTGATGCCGGCCTCCGCGGCTGCTTGGTAGCACTCCCTCGTTGCCTCTAAGAGGTCGGCCTCGGGCGCATCCGGGCTAACCCCTCGGTGCTTCTCATACATTAGCCCGAGATTGAACATCGCCTTGACCAGACCCTGCGAGGATTGTTGCGAGGGGAGGGGTGCACTCATTCGCCACATGTCATGCATGGCCGTAGTCGTATCGCCATAGACTCTCGAATCCGTGCATTGCCGCGACAGAGCACGTCGGGTTCTCACCGACCAGGCAGACATTGCTTGCACCAAGCTATATACGAAGCGCCGTAAGGTGCTTGTCGAGTCTCATGAGGGGTGAGCTGCATCCTACAAAGAACCGCTTGCGAAGAGGACTTTCTTGCATAGAAGGTATGGATCAGAGCGTCGAATTATTTTCTTTCCTTTGTCTGGTGTGGTCACTTCCAGAGATAGCAATGGGTATACTATGTGACTGCCGCATTGGGTGCCTTGCCGCTGCAAGCGGGGGGGGGGGGGGGGGCGTAACACGAACACAGACAAGCGAGTAAACTCAGAGTTACAGTGCCTGTACCGTAGAGGGTGAGCCTCGAATGTGTGACAAAATGCCATGCTACGGTAGATTTAGACACCATGTTACATAATTTTCTGAGGCTCCTCCCTTAAGGAGCTCTACACTAATACTAAGTCAAAAAATGATTTGATAGGAAAATGAAGTGCTTCTTATATACCCGATGAACAATCCCATGGCCCAAAAAAAAAAATGAAACATAAGGTAACACAATAATATTGAAATTCCGACGATTTTTGGGTTAAGAAGCACCGTCATCCAGAACACGTTTCAGCTGACAAAACTGCTATCGCTATCGTAGCACGCGTCGTCTGTATGCACCCTATCCCTAACCCTAACCCCTACGTATGGGTAGCTTATTACGCCTTCCAAGTGCTTCAGACTTGATACATCCCTGGGCTCATCGGACAAGCCACCATCTTGATCGTCTACTGCTGTGCGTCCTACATCTGCAGATATGATATGACATGTAGGGTCTGTATACTACGCGACCAACCCTGAAAACATGTACTACTGTAATACGGGGGACCATAGTAAACAGGGCCTACGGGACACACAAAAACCTATGTATTTACCTATTCTTGCTAACAACATTCGGTCCTATTTACTAGTGTTTACTATGCCCCCCCCCCGTTATAGGCCATGCCCAGACCGCACGGCTTCCAACCCGGCAGCGCGATCTACGTAGACCGTGCAGGTTAAACAGATCCAGGATATACCCGCCCTGAAACCTCTACAGTAGATCCTTCAATAGGGATCTATGCACGGATCTGTTCGATGTGTGCTTTCCTGTATCGCGCGTGGAGGCGGTTGACGTTAGTTGGGCCTACCCTCTCTGCTTTTTGAAGTGCACACCGATTGCACTGCTGTTGCCCCTGTGGTGGAGTTTTATGCAGCGTTTACTCGCAGGCGGAGGCACTGACTTGTGTAGCGCACGTTCGGTCATACCGATTTGTTCGTTTAAGCGGCATGAAAATATGTGTCCGTGACGAAATGTTTTTTCTCAAGTAGGCAAAAGCGACTTAAAAAATGATCGCGACAAATCCTAAGAGCGAGAGCGACTCACAGATGCGCTGGCTTGTTCCAGGTAGTAAACGCACCCAGCGTCATCCTGTTCAATCCCTGCAGGGAATCGAGTGGTGGAAAATATTGAGCGATATTAAAACGTGGATCACTATTTCTTCTCTATCTACAGTACCTGGTAGACGTTACGATGCCCTTGCATGCCCGCCACCGCTAAGCCATGTCTAAAATTCTCCGAGCGTGCGACCTTTGTCCTCTGCTATTACGGGGGAACATAGAAATCGGAACCAAGCATGGTTGGCCAAAAATGGAGCAAACCTTGTTTTGTTTTGGCCCATCGTGGGTTATGATTACAATCTTACTATTAATACAAGAGCCGCGGGATACCTTGCTAACAATGCTAACGTTACAAATTTTCAACGAAAAGGTTAACCAGACAATCAATGCTACGAATTGATACCAGGTGCGCACATATAGCCGTCGCTCAAAATGTCAATTTTTCTCCAAAAAATGTTTCAAAATACGTCAGCTGTGACTTCGACCGACCGACTGAATACATACAGTGGTCTCATCAAGTTTAAGCCATCAAGTTTGAGCCACGCACCAAGCCCAAACTTAAGGTGCATGGCGTAGCTGTAGCACGACTCCACCAAGCCCTGATCCGCCGCTTGCCGGAACAAGCGCGCCGCCTCGACGTCGTTCTTCCCCACCACCCCCGGCACCCCCTTCTCGTAAATCGCCGCGAGGTTGTGCTGCGCCTTGGCGTGCCCCTCGTTCGCGGCCCGCTCGTAGCATTCCACCGCGCCCTTCGCGTCCCGCTCTTTTTGCTTCGTGACCCCCATGTTATACCACAGCACCGCCGCCCGCCCATCTGATATCGCCGACGCGCGTCTCGGAGGCCCCTGCTGCTGCGGCTGCAGACCGTCACCAAGGCCTCCAGTGGAAGGAGGAGCACTAGTACCGTTGCTGCTGCCTGTGGGCACGATGCCACCGCGAGCGCCGTTTTTTTGTGCCACCGCTGCCGCCGCGATCGAACTATCAGCGGTGGCGGTGGTGTCAGATGATCCCCCGAGAGTGCTGACAGCACTCATACGCCGACTGAAACCCCCCGAGAGCTCGTTCGAGATGGAATACCTTCGAATTTGTCCTGTAAGCGCCCCCCCCGGTGGGCCCCCCGGTGGGCCCCCCAGTGCCCCCCCCGGTGGGCCTCCCGGTTGGCCCCCCGGTGGACCCCCGGGTGGGACGCCCGATGGGCGTGGAGGTGGTGGCTTTCCAGGGCTCGCGCTGTTAATAGCCATCTGAGAGCTTGGCCGCCGCTGAAGCTGCGGCAGTGGCTGAGGCGTCGTGGGTACAACGCTTGTTTGGCCTCCACCATCGTGGCCGCCGAGAGTATCGCTAACCCCGGTGCCCTCGGCCACGCTGTTCAAAACCAGCGGTCCCTTGTACGTAGAAAAGGAGACGCGTCGCGCAGCGGGGACGCCAGCCTCGCGAAGACCGCCCATGGTGTTACCGGTTGCTACTCCAGGCTGCTGCTGTGGCTGCTGTTGTGACTGCGCAATTTTTGATGCCCATGGCTCGGGAAGCCCAGGCGACGATCCTGACGGGACGGGTAGTGATACCGATGCCCGCCGCGCCGGAGGGGGTGGACCCGGGGGGGGGCCGCGGAAGCCGCTCGACCTCCTTCGCACGTTCTCACGAGCGGCCTGAAGAGGAACCGTACTTCCTGCAGGAGCATTGTTGATCGTCGCCGCCACGCCCGCGGGGGGGGGTGGGCCTCGTGGAGGCGGCGGTCGCACCGTACCCAAAAGAGTCGGCCTTTCCACGCTTCCCATGCTGTGCCGACGCTTGTAGTCGAAGGGGACAACCGATGGCCGGCGAGTCGTAGGTGGGGGAGGCTTGCCTAACAGGGAGGGGTGGGTGTTTTGGGTCGGGGGTTGCCCCTGCCCAATCGAAGCTCGACGGTTATCGATGAGCGGCAGAGGGAGTGGGACGCCCCTTGGAGGCAGCCCGGCAGGGAGACTCTGGCGGCGGCTCGGTCGGGGTTGGGTTTCTCGTAGTAGCTGGAGAGCTCGCATCGCTGCAGACCCGGCGCGTCCCTCCCCTGGGGCTTCTCTCGAGAGGGATTGTCTGCGCTGCTGCTGCTGCTGCTGCTGCTGCTGCTGCTGCTGTTGTGCCAGTTCGGGGTGCGCTGCATGAGGTGGCGGCTGCTGCTCCTGCTGCCGCAAAATGGTCATTGGGGGTCGATGGGAACGAACCAGGCATAGGTTGTTTGTTGTTTACAGCACTGCTGTATTACTGTACGGCAGTACGTAGCGGTTGCGTTGCATCACCCCTGCTTCAAAGGGTTGTTGTTGTTGTCTTCACATTAAAAACCGTGCCGGTCTCTCCATCCAGTACCTCCATCTGTCCGTACTAATCCAACAAAGGGTGCTGATTCAAAATACGAGTACGCTCGTAGAACGGATTATTCGATCAACGGCGCCTGGTCTGTGTTGTACGCCGTATTGTACGGCAAACTATGCTGCATCGTACGCAGCTCTGTACGGCTGCAATAGAACGCCCTCCCGAACCTTTACGTATTCGCCACCGGTAATGTGGGTTCAGTCGCAGTAGTGCGTCTACGAGTGTTACACTGAGCGTTTCCTCGGCCGTCCGACGACCTCTACTGCCCCCCAATGCATGCACGACACTTTGCGTCGACATCTTGATGTTATGTTTCCTTTACGAGTATATATATACTGGTGACAATCTGTGACTCAGACAACACTACAGCCAACTCTCATGCCGGACAATACGGCAACCGACCCGCAACCGACTCCGATGGTAATTCCACGATCGTACATACACCAGGTGCCAGCGTATAACACGTACCAGCGACGCGGGAGGCCCAGCCGTCGTCATCATGCTATCCTGTTTCTCTTCTCCTGCTGAGGAGAGAAGCATCGACTTCGCCCGGTTCGTTCGTAGTTGGCGATCAGAGTACACTGGCAAACAATATGCAGCGTGCACGGCGCGATATCTCAAACATTGCGCTTGGCTCCACACAGAAGCTGTCGGAGCCGTAGCAGTCGTAGGTCTACGAGTCCAAGTCGAAGCGCCAAAGGTTCGTCGGAGCGTCGAAAAATCGCCGTTTCGTTTTCACCGATGCTTTTGATTGGCCGAAGTGAACAATTCCGCCGCAGTCACGGATGATTTTGATTGGCCGAAGCGCAAATTTCCGCCGCGCCTGAGAAATCCGTGAAACCGAAAAAAAAAGGTACCAGGTGGATACTTTCCTCCTGTGGATTCGGAGAGAGTACATAGGCGGCCTGCTGCGACCATAATCCCCATAGCCCTGGGGTGTACACCCGGATCTCCGAAAGCGGTCGCTCGTGCTTGTACGCACCGGTCGAGAGGAAGTGCAGCAGGGCAAGGCAGTGCGGTGTGCTCGCGCTGTAGTCAGTCGGCTTTGTGTGTTTTTTTTGCTGCGCGATGAAGTCTGGGTTGTTGCTGAGGCTCGGTGCCTTGGCGGGTGCTGCGAAGCTAGCGGCGGCCGAGTGCCCCAACGCGTGCTCGGGGCATGGCACCTGCGGAGCCTACGACATGTGCTCCTGCTACACGGGGTACATGTCGAACGACTGCTCCGAGCGCGTCTGCCCGTTCGGCCTGGCGCACGTCGACTCGCCGAAGGGAGATCTGGACATGGATAACGACGTTGCTTTCGAGACTGTGATCGCAGGCTCGCAGATGTACCGGGACGGCACCTCCGAGCTTTTCCCCATGATGGAGGAGGTAAGCGCTCGAGAAACGACAGAGAGGCAATCGGCGCCAGCAAGTGGCGAGGGCGACTGCTGCTGAGCTGAGCCGACACCGCCCGCCACCCACGCCCGGACAGAGATGTCGGCGTCGCTTTGAGTGTCGGTGTTGTTTTCTTGGGGTGTCGGCGTTGGTTGGGTGCATTCTTGTTTTCGTCATGTTTTGGGGGGTGTTGGTGAGAGCGTATCATACATACCAAACAAACAGCAGTCGCTGCTGCTGCTGTGCGGGTGGGACTTGATCTATAGGTTTTGCACCCGATGCGAGATGCCTCCCTGATCGCCGACAAGCACAAACAACGGCGCGGGTGTGGTAGCTTTCACCAACGCTGCTACTACTGTGGATACCGTGTATCTGCCGCCCCTGTCGCTGTCGACCCTTCGTCAAGATTCCTAGGGTTCAGAGTCGGGCATTCCTGGCACCGAAGGATGCACAGGATAAATCTCCGGTGCATGCCCGAGCGAAACCGTCAAAAATTGCCTTGTCTGAATTTTTTGTGATCACACTCCCGTCCTATTATACTGCTGAGAAACTCTGTACTGACTTTTACGTACGAGTATGAGCGGAGCTGCCCCTTGTTGGCCGTCCGCACCCCCCAAGCCCTCCCGACACCCTGAACGCAGCCGATAGGTGCCTCGGTTATAGTATGTGCACAGTCTAAGGCTGCGGTTCTTGTGTTGCTTCGCGAGCTTCCTGGTCCACTAAACCCATCGTGTTTTCCCTCGATGCTGACTATTCTATGCACGATCACCATCCAAATGACGAGTACGTACTCGTACCACGTACCACGTACACGATACGTATCATACATATGGATATTTGTGCGTATATACGACGTACACCTCGCGGTCGTGATTATGCCAAAAAAATGCCTGGAATGTCGCGCAGAGTCTGTTTTGATCTTGCATCACCCCTTTCTCGCCCACACTGTACTCTATCTACTACTAACTGCTGTTCACACTTTCACACACCCCTCCTTTTGCCCCTCGTATCTCGTTCCACTTTTTTGAAAACAAAAATAACACCAGGCGGACGGAACGACCCTGACTCACACCGCGCACTACTACATGGAGTGCTCCAACAAGGGGCTGTGCGATCGATTGACAGCCACCTGCGCATGCTTCATTGGATACGAGGGCCACTCCTGCCAGCGGGCGTCTTGCCCCAACGCCTGCTCTGGCCACGGGGTCTGCAAGACCAACCGCGAGCTGGCCGCCGGCGACCACGGCAACATCTACGAGCTGTGGGATGCGGACAAGGTCAGTTGTCAGTTCGTTTTTTTTTTTTTTTTTTTAATCCTCCGACGGATGGGTAAAAATAAAGGTAAATATCCCGCCACACTTTCACTTTGATTGTCGTATGTACGTCGTCCTTGGTATTTATGCAAGTACCATATTTATACCAGGTACCAGGTACATAATATTATGTCGTACTTGGTCCCGCATCATATATATGATACGTATAAACGGTTGTTGTGTGGTGCGTTTTTTTAGACCTTTTCCAACTGGAATTTGAATCTGCAGACCAGCCCGTCCCCTCAAAGGAACGCAGATGCCAGGTATATATGCCTGTGATAGCATTTTTTTGTGTGGTACGTACGCATCCGGTTGTTGAATGGATGTATATTCCTCCTGCTACTCGTAGTCCAGAAAAAAAGCACATGAACATGAATTGTCGCAAACGTCAAACCTGGTACTCATACGTAGCGCTCTCGCTCCAGAGACGCTGTGGTGGATTATACCCGCCCGTCACACTTTCCTCTCCATTCTTCCCTAAGGTACACCAAAACCCCCCCCTCGCCTCCAAGGCAAGCAACAAGTGAGTACCCCCCCCCGCCCCTCCCCCCCCTTCAACTCTCATCCCTCCCCTTACACTGAACACCGTAGTACCCCTCCCCCCTCTCTGACCAAACTGTAGTCGCGACGACACCCCACCTCCCCCCGACTCCATACCAGGGCCTTGCCTGCGACTGTGACCCCGGCTACGGCTCGTACGACTGCTCGGAGCGAATGTGCCCGTACGGGGTGGACCCATTATTCGTCGACGACGAGAACACGGCCCGCGTCTCCTCCTGGTCCATCCACTTCGCGGACAGCGGCGGCATCGACGGGGCGGACGGCACCTGGCGCCTGCGCTTCTTCGACGTGTTTGGCGAGGACTGGCTCACCGAGCCCATCGCCCTGAACGCCACCTGCCCCGAGCTCACGGCCTCGCTGGAGGCCATCCCCAACGACGCGATCGACGAGGGCACCGTCGAATGCACGCACCGCGTGCCTTCCATCGCCGATACCATCTACGACGTCTCTTTCACCGGCAACCCGGGGAGCCTCAAGATACCCGAGATCGTTGTTCTGGACGAGTCCGGCCGGCACACGCTCAGGAACGCCGCACAGCTGGCTTACACGGGGCTCGAGACGACCGCGATTTACGACTCCGGGGTCACCGGCGAGTTCTACGACTACTTCGGCTCCAAGTGCGGCGTGACCATCTCGATCGCGGACGTTACTTCGGCCCTCTTCGGAGCCGTCCAGACCGCTACCGTCGTTACCGGTACCGTGCGCACGCTCAAGTCCTGCCTCGGCGACTCCAACGGGGTTACCTCGGACAACGTCGGGGTGGAGAACTGGGACTACGGTGGGGCCCTCGGCGAGTACAGGCTCGGGACGTGGTCGGCGTTGCACGCCTACCCGGACCACTTCCCCCACATCGTGAAGCTCGTTAACACCGCCGCCTCCTCCGAGTACGAAGGCGGGGTGTACACGATCATGTACTGGAGCGAGGAGGAAAATATGTTCTACCTGTCGAGCGCCGTTGACAACACTCTCACCTACCAGGTAAAAACAAAAAAACAAGAAACAAAATAAAAAAAACGGTCATTTGTTTTAATCGAGCAGTTGGTTATATCATACCTGGTAGGGATTAGGGCCATTCTTATCGAGCAACTTTTTTGTTTTCCATAATTTCCGATATGTTTTTCCGAAAAAAAAAAAGGAAAAAAAGGAAAAAAAGGAAAAACTGGAAACATTCATATTGGAAATTCTTCAGAGGGCAAAATGCTTGGAAGGCCTCGCGTTCCAATACATGGGGGAAAAAATGGAAAAAATGGAAATACAGAAAATTGCGCGAATTTGTTTTTAGAAATTTTGGAAATTTATGGCTCCGATAAGAATGACCGTCAGTATGATATAGTATATACGTATAAAACCCGTTTCACGCGCGCGATCGAAGTGTCACTCACAAGCTAGCAAATATGATCCTCGATCTCACAGCTGTTTTTTTTTTTTTTTTTTCAATAAATGTACGAAAAATCGTTTTGTTTTGTGAACGAGTTTCCTCCCGGTGGACTCTGCCCCAAAAATGCTGGAGTCTAAAATAACGGAGCATTCTGGACGACCGAAGTACAGCAATAACATACATACGCAGCTTGCAAATATGAGTGCGTTGGACAACTTCAACAAACTCACAGCTGACGATTTTTTTTTTACTTTTTGGGGGGGGGGGGTACTCATTTTTTGCTTGCCTTAGTCATTTGACCATTGACTTGGGGGGGGGGGGCACACCGCACCAATCAGTACCTGCACTAATATGGTTTGAAAAAAAACAGAGGGGTATATTCGTATATATATTGTTCCTTTGTGGGTTCTGTTTGAAACAGTATTGTCTCCCTTTGAAAAATAGGAATATATACATACACATGTGTCGGTAAATATAAGGACGTTTTCGGTATTCATATGGATATCAAAACGGTTCTACATCATCGGAAATAGTTGGTACGTACGTATCGAATACGTTTTCGATGCCCTCTCAACCTCAGCCCGATTTCTTTTCGCCCCAACCATTGTGACTTGATGTTACTGTAGCTTGACATATTTTGTAGACAGGAACAAGATTAAAAAAGAAAAAAACAGAACAAAACAAAAGAACGAAGCTGTCAGATCGAATCCCCCCCCCCTCAAAACTCCCCAAGCTGGGTACGTACTTAATATGATAATTCGATATACCGTTGTCCAAATACAGTGTAACGAGGTATATGTTTATGAGTCTATACGTACGACAAACGTTCAGCTGAAATTAGACCCTCCCAATGGATGACCTATTATATGAATCCTACGGCGCTCTGTACTCGTACAGGTATACGCCACTGATGGTGTTCTCGAGCGCGTGTGGCACGACACCGACGTCAACGGTGACCTCGAGTTCTCCGTGGACGAGCTGGGGGTGGCCTACTGGTCCCAGTACGACTCCACCATCCACACCAACCGAGACTTCTCCTGCGAGAACGCGGGCGCGCAGCGATCGGCGGGAGTCTTCTACAGCAACAGCTCCTACCTGCACAACAACTGCCTCGAGAAGGGAGACTTCCTGGTCATCCCCGCGTCCACGAGCGGGACCACCTCCGACAACGTCACGGGCGACAGCGACCTCGGCACCACGCTTGCGGAAGCCCTGCTCACCCCCAACTCCGCGGGCCTGTACGAAATCATGAAGATCTCGGTGGAAGATTACACGGAGGTCACCAACTCGACCGAGGACCGCTACCAGATCGTCCTGGACAGGCCCATTTTCTGGGACGGCTCCACGACGGCGCAGGTAGTCGACAACACGACCGCCCGCATGGGCATCCGGCAGTTCTACCGCTTCACCCCCGACATGAACTCGAACACGGAGGAGTGGGTGGCACCGTGCGCGAACCGCGGGCTCTGCGACTCGCTCACGGGCCTGTGCACTTGTTTCGCGGGGTACACCAACGAGAACTGCGATACGCAGAGCGCCCTAGCGGTCTAGCTTACAAAAATAGCCGACGTATATACATGTAGGGAGCCAGCGTGCGTGCGGTAGTAGCAATACCAGGCGTGCGCGTATGGTATGTACAATTTGATGATAGGCCCGGGGCGCGCGGAGGTTCGGACTCTCTGTATAATCATGTTGATTTTTTTTTTGGTGTTTGTTGATACTTTTTTTTTTCAACGCGGTCGGTGTTTTTGGCTTGCGCGAGTTGCTTGCTTTTGCTCTAGGAGCAGTCAGTGCGTTAGCGATATACAGACACGCGGGTAGTGTAGGGGCGGGGGAAATTGAGGGCACACACGCGCACACATCTATAGGGGGAACGGAGGGCTTGAAACGTATGACAATCTGCAAGAGAGGGATATCTCGAGTTAAGAGCGGTCGGACGTTTTTGTCCCCTATCTTGCGTCTGCGGTTCAAGCTTGTATAGATGGGAACGAGTCCCAGGGGACAGACAGGGTTTCAAAACGAAAAAAAAAAACGCAGCAGGCGGTGAGCGTTTTGTTTATATTTTTCATGTGCATATTTTTATTTTTAATCGATTGTTTTGTCTCGTGCTACAGCCAGTAATACACGGTACTCTGATTCAGCTGCCGCGCAATCGAAGTCACTGGGGGGTTGTGGCTTGGTTTTGGCGAGCGGGGGGGGGGGGGAAGAGTAGCGCACGTTCAGGTCAACAACGATTGCGCGGAAAATAGGCAACAAAAGCAAGCAGGCGAGACGTTTTTTATTACGTTCGACGGAAATTGACCAGACCGTTTGGCATGCCGCACTTAGCCAGCCTTAGTAACCCTAAGGTAGGCAATGTTGCGCAGTACACTCTGAGTTTTGGTTTTGTGTTCTGAGAAGAAAAAAAAATGTGAGTTTTATCTTGGGCGCTTACGGCAATTAATTGAGCTTTGCTTGAGGCAAGAGCAAACGATAATTTTGTGTCTCTAGACAGCTCTAGACGGCAAGGCGGGTGGAATGCGCTCTGGTTTATTTTGAAGACACAAAATGGCACCATTTCGTACTCTTTTTTTTTCCCGACGATTCACTGCTGATGAATGCTACTGTACGTACTCTTATGTCTTTTTTTTTTTTCGCGATGTCGTCGCATGCCACTTTTTGTTGTTCTGACTGCCTTCGCTTCAAATCACAGCACGTATGCTACAAGGCGGCCATCGAAGTTAAAAGCGTATGACGCGATGGCCCAGTTCCCGCCCCCGACCGTTTCGCTCCCTGCCTAACCCTAACCCATCACATCATGCGACATGGGACGGCACGACAAGACGCCGAACCATAATTCCCAAAATCTGCAGGGCAGATCGGGCGTCGGAATTCTCGGCGGACTGCCTTATTCCATTAGCTGCTCTGCCTGCTTGTCTTCCTCCCACCCATAATCGGCCTTTTTTGTTCTCGCAATATGTCGACTACTCCCGCCGCATGCCTAGCGCGAAAGAAGCTCCGTTTTTTTTCGGACCCTGCCGTCAGTTCTGTGTTCGACTCAAACAGTGGTACAGCACGCACATACATGTCATCGATGTACGTATGTATACGGCAGGGCTTTCGCCACGCTTGCGTCGGAAGCACAATTTGAAACGCCCAACGTACTGATGTATTCGTCGAGCCGCTTTCGAGCGACGTTTATTACTACTGCTGTAGCATTTGGTGCAGACACGTCAAACCAGTTGCTTGACTTGGTGTGAAAAAAAGTCGTCGTACATCGAAACGAGCGTGATATTATAAAAATAAAAATAAAACGCTTGCAGGCAATAATCGATATGCCTTGATTCCGTTTCGTGTATTTGTTTTCATAAAAAACAGGGGCGTTCATGAACCACGCCAGTTCCCGATTATGTGCTGTATGTACACATGCACACCATGTATATTCGAGAATCACCGCCAACGGGGATCCACTAGCCGACCGCTACCACCACCACTACCACCACAGCCTAACCTCGTGACTCGTGAAAACGCTATATACCGCTACAACGAGGCCTCTTGTAGACACCGTGGTATGGCACAACAAGCACGCACCCCTTCGTACCTCCACCATATCCACTTTGGCCAAAGCGGCTCCGCTGGGCAAAAGGGACCCACCCGTACATCACGAGCCCAGTCTACCGTATTATGTAATATGTGGCACCTACCGTGCCCCCCCCCCCCCCCCGCTGCTACCGCCTCATAACTGACGATCAAAGTATCCTAACAATCGCTCCCGCCCCAACTCCGCACCCCGCTCCCCGCAACTGGGCGCCTCGGTTCAACACATGAACCGCAACTTCAATACGAAGCGGCCCAAGCAAAATCGTGCCGCCACACGCGAACCGCAACGTTCTTATTCAGGCGACCTAGCCAAAATCACGCCGCCACAACGCGAACCGCAACTTCATTCTCCGAAGTCGACCGAACCAAAATCACGCCGCCACCACGCGAATCGCAGCTTCCTCCCTCAGGCGACCAATCGCCATCACGCCGCCAGGCGACCAATCACCATCACGCCGCCAGTCGATCAATCACCATCACGTCGCCAGGCCAGGCGACCAATCACAATCACGCCGCCAGTCGACCAATCACAATCACGCCGCCTCAGCGCGCGCAGGGGCGAGCACAAAGTCGCTCTTCTTCTCCTCGCGCCACCAAGAGCCGTCTAGGTAACTGCCAAGCAGCTTGAGGGCCCGCGCGGGCTGGTAGGCCGGCACCTCGTGCCCCGCGAAGTGTACCGTGACGAAGGCCAGGCTTACGTCGGCGAAGCGGGTCTGGTACCCGGCGACCTGGAAATATCAGGAGGCGTTTTTTGTTTCGATCAGACACACAACGACACATATTGAGGAGTGAGTACATGGGGGGGGGTAGGTGGGTGGGGTGGGTAGGTGGTAGGTGGGTGGGTGGGTGAGTGGCGTGGGTGATGGGTGGGTAGGTGGGTGGGTGGGTGGGGAGCGTAGGTGGTGGTGGTGGTGGTGGTGGTGGTGGTGGTAGGGTGCCGTTCATTGTTATCGACCTAGTGGGAATGTCAATGTCGAAACCCTGCATATAGACGATTTTGGTTGCGTAGGAGTGTCGGGAGTAACGCGGAACGAAAAAAAAAAAAAACACACGTGTCTCGGTCATGATGATTTTTCGCGTTTAGCTTTTTAATTTTTAAGCCGAATCCGTCGAATGCATGGCTTTGGTTTATCAAAATCGAGCGCGGAGAGCGCGGAGAGCTCAAGCTGCGTCGCGTAGTACTTTACGCCGACAACTTTCCTAGTGCTACTCCCTCACACCTCAAAATAACAGGCTCGCCCTTTTGGCAATCGTCGCCTTTGCCTGGGAGCGCTCGAACGAAAACCGTTAACGCCTACCAATAAAAATGACTTAACAGTTGCCACACCAAAAACCCATGAAAAAAAAAGAAGTGGACACCATTTATTTCTACACCTGCTGCCTTCCATGTGAACGAGTTGCCGCACCAGACTCTCCTATAAAAAAAAGAGGTCTCTCGATAGTACACGAGCTCATATCAGCAGTACAACGGAACGCTCATCGATCATCCGATAATAACAACAACAAGACATCTCGGAATTAACACATATACTCTTATTCAGAACTGAAAAAAAATGTCCCACACTAATTCCAAGTAGTTTGTCCCCAAATTTGTGGGACCAGTTTTTAAGGGGTTAGCAACAAAGACATACCAGTACGTAAGGTATACCTGGTGCCTGGTATATACCATGACGGGACTAGCGGTGATGAGTCACTCTTTGAGGGTTTAGGGTATGTCGCCATCACCGACAAACGTTGTCATCGCTTGAAGCCGACCCTACCCTGCCCCCCCCCCATCCCCCAAATAGCAACAACACGACACGCCGAAAACATTACCAGCACCAGCACCACCAGCACCAGCACCAGCACCACCACCGGCAACAACAACAGCAGACCTCCCGATCGGCGCGCCGAGCTCACCTGCCCCCCCTCCTCCCACGTCTTCCAGTAGCAGCTTTGGTCCACGGCATAACCGAGGTCGTAAATCCACCACTGTGTGCCTTCCGTGGCGCAGACAGCATCATCGTCCTGTGATCATTAAACCGTGATTATTCCAGCCAGAGCCAAGGGATACGGGTAAGCTAGAGCCTTACTAATACTTCAAACATAAACAAAACAATGTATATATGTATATATAGGGTACGTAGCAGACGCGTGCTGTCATATTTGCCCTCTAGGGGTAGCGCCTAATTGTTTCTGAGGTTCTGATAATCACTTGATTATATTGATGGTATAGGGGCTCTACGTATACCTCGCCCAAAAACTGGTCTCACACGAAAAGCTAAAAGTGCAACGCGATGAGCGATCCCACTGCCTTCAGTATACCACGACTATTAATAGTACTATTGTAAGACACTATTAGTATAGGAACGGTGGTACCGGTTTTCCTATATATGATGTTGGGTTAAGGAACATACTAATAGTCATATATACTATTAATAATAGTCATACTAATAGTCATACTATTAGTCATACTAATAGTCATACTAATAGTCATACTAATAGTCATACTAATAGTCATACTAATAGACATACAAATAGTCATACTATTAATAATAGTCATACTAATAGTTATACCAATAGTCACACTAATAGTCATACTAATAGTTATACCAATAGTCATACTAATATACTACAGTAATAGTTATACTAAAAGCCAGTCATAAATATTTGCCTCATCAGGCAAACAAAAACTAATACGGGGGACCATAGTAAATCCTAGTAAATAGGACCCACGGTACACATCATTTTACTCACGATATTTGGTCCTATTTACTATGGTCCCCCGTGATTTATAATCCCAATCGTAGCCCGCTTCTGCTCTGGCTCGTAGAACCTCACGCTTGTATATAGACACATTTATATATTTATTTCCATCCCCATTTATTAACTTCGCCCTTCGTTTTTTATCTTTCTTCCTCCCCTCATAGTCGTAACTCAGATCCGGAGTCACAAATAGCAGGCTCTTCCGTTGTTCCCCTCTCCCCACTACAGCTCGTGCCTTGCATTTTTTCAAGCGAGAAGACTTCAGCCCTCACGTTAAACTTGACCTTTTTAGAACTGCAGTCCCGTTTTGGGGACACGTTACTTAGAATTAGAGTGGCTTGTCCCCATAACGGGACTGCAGTTCTCAAAAGGGTTAACAAAGAAAGAAAAAAGAGAGAGAAAAAAAAAAAAAAATCCTCTTACAGTAGCTGTGAGGTCGATTTTTTCCTCGAAAATCATATTTGAAAAGCTGCATGTGGAACTTCGAATCGCGCGTACTATATATACATACAGGGTGCGTCGTAGTTTTATAGAGTGGTCTAGAAAATCTGACAGTATATATTGGTATGCAACCTGTTCATAAAGTAGTACTCGCTACCTTTTGTGATAATACGTCAAGTTACGGTATACCTCCTGAAGGTGTTGCAGTAACAATCTCTACTAGTATATATATACTGCGCGATCGAAGTATCCCACTCAGCTTGCAAAAATGAGTTTCGATAAAATCCTCGATCTCACAGCTGTTTTTTTTTTTTTTTTTTTTTAATTTTTCAATATTCTGCTGTGTGTCAGCAGAGAGAGATATGCCTCGTACGCAACTGTCGCCAACTTGTGTGCCTTGGCTGGTCATCTCGGTCACCCCCTATGTTTTAGCGCCGTGTGGAAATGGGTACCCTCGAATTCGCTCGTAATACACGATTAGGGGGAGGCGCCTTTACCGATCTCTATCCCACAAATCGTACCAGACAAAGTACCGAATATATTACGATTTCTTGCTGGTTATACGTATGATACGCGTAGGTGTTTTTGGATGTGTGTTTTATTTTAATCCAATCACGAGAAGGCGGCGACCTAACCCACCCCCAACCCTAACCCCAACCCTAGTCCGTGCGCTAAGGCTCGACCCGAGCGCGGCTTTGCCGTGCGTTTTGGGACAATCTGAAAAACAAATGTGCGGACCACCACAAAAAAACCGTAATGTATTTGTTACTTTACCTGGTACGACCGCTATTCTCATATACCCGGTAACATTTATTTCCCTCTTTCGGCACTAATAATAAAATCCACACCAATTACGATGTAAGTATTTAAGAGCAAACACACACGCTCACCCCCGAAAAGACGAGAATCTTGAGGCCGTAATCTCCCAGCAGCCTCTGGTAGTACGGCATCATGGGCCTCAGCATGTCGCTGCTCTTGTAGTCCACCTTGGACGAGCACTGCTCCCACACCGTCCCCTCCCTCACGTGTAACGCCTCCTGGACATCGGCGCGGTTCAGGTACCTGTCGCGGGTGGGAGGTGGGGGTGGGAGGGCGACGATCGAGTGGAGGGCTGTTTACGACTTGGTCGAGCCACCAACCGCAAGAGACAAAACATGTAAAAGCCCGCCCGCCCTTCCCCCGCATACAAAACCAACAATATACTCTCTCATCCTCCTCGCTCTCTCCCCTCTCCCCACCCCCATACCCAAAGCAAAAAAAGAAACGGGGGTTTTGTAGAACGCTCAACAGGAGATCAACCTTCACTCTCCTCCCCAACCCTCCCCTCTTTTCCCCTCCGCCCCCCCCCCCCCCCCCCCCCCCCCCCCCCCCCCCCCCCCCCCCACCCACACCCCCCTCCCCC
>MEHQ01002323.1:1082085-1107757 GCA_008828725.1 Saccharina japonica
TCTTATCGACTTTTTTTTTTTTCCCTTCCCCCCCCCCCCGACACTCTTCAACAGGTGACGCTATTAATAGTAACTATTAATAGATTAATAGTAACTCCCCTCTCAACTCCCCTACAAAACTTCACCAAATCCGCTCCCGCGATGGCCATACGACTACGACGGCCATGCACGACATGAGTACACCCTCCCCCCCTCCCCCCTCCCCCCTCCCCACAAGCCTCTTCGTACCTATGTACGAGTCCATGGTTTCTTCGAGCATGGTGCAAGCGTCGTCCTCGCCCAAGCTGTAGCCTCCGTCCACGCACTCCTCCAGCCACTGATGGTACAGGGGCTTCGGCAAGAGCTGGTCGCCCCAGTACTTCTGGTACTGCGCCACCTGCCGAAGGCGTTTCGCAAACAAAAAAAAGGGGGAGGGGGGGGGAGGGGGGGGGACTCATGTCATGCATGGCGTCAGTCGTTATTAGCCAATAAGCCCAATCTCGCATCACCTGTGATAGGCAATCCCGGTGCGAAGCAGTGGGGGGGGGGGGGGCACTTGCATTTTCAGGCGAATGGGCCGTAGTCGTATACGCACCTAGGGGGGGGAGGGGTGGATAGAAAAACAGTGCAAAGGAAAAAAAAATCGGGAGAAGTAAGTGTTAAGTTTTGGGCCACTTGGGAGCTACGGAGCAAGGGAGCGACGGGGGGGGGGGGGGGTACTCTTTTGTTGCTTGCCTTTACCGCTTTGGCTATTGACCACGCATCCCGCTTTCGAGACGGAGCACCGTTCTAACCTACTTGTAATAGAGACACCGCCAGCATTTGAGCGCTAGTTTACGTTTTTTCTCCATCCATATTTATAAAAAATTAAAAACAAGAGCTGTGAGATCGAAGATTTCGTCGAAAGTCATTGCCACAAGCTGCGTGTGGTACCTATTACGATGCATGAATTGCTTAATCTTGTCCCTTTTCCTGTTCCGCCTTTTGTGGCCACCGTCTTATCTCCTATGCATAGCGAACGCCTCCTTGACTGACGACCACGCTACACGAAAACTATCATATTAAGGCTAAAAAAGGGGGACCTTGACGTGCCCAAAAAAATACCGATTTCCTACTACATGGTATACGTACAGATGACATCTATGTTGAGCAGAGGGCTGACTTGCATATATAATATATACCTGGTTGGAGCGCGCATCCGTGTAGGGGTTTCCAACAAGAAATCCGGCCAAGTTGATCACGGGGGCCGATTGGTCGACCCTGACTAGGTCGTTCCTTTTCAGGATTTCTTCGGCCAGTTGCGGCATGTAGTGCCCACCGTACGACTCGGACGAGATGTGGAAGTCGTTGCTGAGAGCGAGGGTGAGACAGCCAAGACGCAAAGCACAGCGCACCGCACGGATAAAAACCTATAAGCGCGGGGGAAGGACCTCTATGTCGGGAGGGAGCGAGCAATCGTCAGACAGCCGCGACGCAAATAAAATCACACCGCATGTATAACCGGGGGGGGGGGGGATAGGTAGGTGGAAGCCTTGGCTGAGGGAGCAAGCGCCCAGGCAATCCGCGCAACAAGCTAACAAGCCAGGGGGGGGGGGGGTGAGGAGGGAGGGGGGAGGGGGGGTGGGTGGGGGGTGGGGGCCTAAGCAGCGGTGAGCAGCCTACGAGGTGTCCTATTGGAAGCTCTCGGAAGAGCTATCATACGAGTACCAATGACACCCCGGACTTCGTTCGGGTACATGACCTTCTAGCCCTGACAAATGCCAACCGTGACTTTCCAAAAACTAGTTTACAGCTTTTGAGCTTTCTTAGCCCCCGGGCACAACGGGTAAAAGCTACTGCAGGCAGGCGCGCGTCGGCTACTAGTTTACACGAGCAAAACATGCCGCGGAAAAGTCGAGGTGTATCATTTTCCGTTGCGTGCTCTTGTCGTCGTGATCGGTCGGCATTTCTTGATGTTGCATGCATGCGTGCAGGCGTAACCAACTGTAGTGTGTGTCGCTGTTCTTACATTACCTCATCGCCTGTACGTATTTAATAGTCTGCGGTCACAAGATAAGGCTCTACCAATTCTGGAGCGGTGAAATACTAAGGGAAAAATCAGGAAAATGTGGATACCAGCTCCCCTTCCCCCATAATAGATACTCGTACATAGTATATACCGCCTCTATATACACAAATGGGCACTGCCGCCTTGTAGGGGCGGTGGCTTATTTTCTGGGGCTCCTCACATGAAGAGCATCGACATCTCACCCGAAACATAAACATGCCTTCGAATAACGTTTATTTCGCGCAACCTATCCACCATTAATATGCGCTACTGCTGTAGACACTCCTAAAACCAAATATAATACTGATGTAAAATTGTCACAACTATCCTGTAGTTCTTCACGTGAGCTCAACCGGTCGTAAGCTATTGTCCCAGGAGGTAGAAAGCGCAACTCCTATACGACGTATATATATATATATACGATGGGATGAGTCAACTGCAAGGTCACACCCAAGGTGTCACTCCGTTCCGTGTATGAAGTATATAGACCCCGAGATACCGACTCGCCACCTCGGTGTGTACTTCACACCACAAAACCACACAACGCTACGATAGACGCATGCTACGATAGAGGTGCACCATGTTTTTTCTGAGCTCATCCCTTAAGGAGCGTCATACCTCACCGAAAAAATGATTTTGGAGGAAAATAAAAGTGCTGCCGGATGAGAAATCTCATGACCGAAGCATACTCTGAAAACATTACTCGTCACAAAAAAAAATGAAAGTCCGACGAATTTGGGTTAAGGAGCATACTATTAGATCGTTCAGAAAACGATTCAGCCAAAATAAGGTATACCTCCTCTACCGTAGCACGCGTCGATATCCACCCCAGGGTGCCCTTCCCACATTGGCGTCGTCGGCAGGACAAAAAAATAAAATCTCAAGGGGAAAATCGAACCCCCAAAACAAAAAAAGACAAAAAAACAAAAGCGAAAAACGAAATGAATGAAAATGAAATGCAATGCGATTATATATACTGTACCTCCTGTGCTGAGGGAAGCGGTCCAGCCAGCCCTGCACGAGCCAGTAGTTGTCCACCGCCGTGGCATCGTCTCCCGTCTAAAAAAAAGCAAACCGCAGAACGCGGCGGAATGGTTGCCGTTTCGTTTTGTTCCGCTTCGTCTCCTTTTTCAGTTTCAGATTCCGTGACAGACTCGAGCAAGCAGAGAGGAGGAGACCGTCGGTTTGACACCTTCATTGACGGCTCCTACACTAAACATCAGGACAGTAGTGGGGGTCCCCCATAAGGCGGTCTGAGTAAGGCGGTATCCCGATATAAGGCGGTCAAAATCGCTTGGCGTGACTGGGGAATTGCACTCGTAACCTGGAATGAATAAGGCGGCCTCCCTCTATAAGGCGGTCATATTGCTGTCTCTGGCACACCACCGCCTTATTGGGGGACCCCTACTGTACTGTATGTACTGTAGTAATCAGCACCAAATATAGAATGTAAACAAATTAGGGGGGGAGTATGGTTTTTTGTGTCCATCGTGGGTTCTTACTACACTAGCCCACCCGTGATAGTACTATTAATAGTGTAATGGTATAGTAAGGACTAAAGAGGCCTTGACGCCCCCCCCAAAACCGGCCTCTTATATACGTATAACAGCTTCTTTGGTGGGAGACTGTCGGCTTAAATCGGTTCGGCGCATCGCTAATATACGAGAACGTCACACAACTCGAAATAAGTATTGATATGCATGTTTACGAAATATTAAGATTGTGTTTAGGCCACACTCATCCAGGCAAGGCACATTGACCTATGAGTACAACAACAACTACCACTAGCTCCACCCCATGCTGTCATATCCCCCCCCCCCCTCAATAAGGAGTACATACGTATACTTCATGTGGCCACATAAAAACCCGCACGTTGTACACGCAATCGAAGTAGCATACCTGGTGCACAGCTTTTGCAAAATATGAGCTTCGACGAAATCCTCCTCCATCTCATCACAGCCGATTTTTCTACGTATTATGTATTTTAAGAATACAGCAATGTTGGCTCCACGAGTAAATAAAGAGCCTAATAAATAACGTTCGGCTCGCTCTTTCAGGGACAATTAAGAAAATGGAATTAAGCGAATGTGCTCAGGGACGAGCGCTACACTAATTCCTACATGCAATAGTCAAAGCTCAGGGTTAAAACAAGGATTGACTTTATGCAAAAATATCGTAAGGCTTACTCAGAATACGGAAGTGTTTAGTGTGGGCGGGCCCATACTGTACCCCATACCACTGACCGGAAATATAATCCCCATTTGGACTTTGACGCCAACAGCAGACGGGTATAATATTCTCGGCCGGAGTGGTATATAATCAGCTTGCAAATATGAGTTTCGACGAAATCCTCGATCTCACACCTGTTTTTTTTTTTCTATTTTTGTTTTGTAATTTTTATAAATAATACGTACCCTGCTTGGTGCGCTATTTATTTCGTAGCGCGGGTGAGCCCTTCCTACTGTACCTTGTAGTCGGCGGGGGTGTCGCTGTAGCTGAAGCCCACGCCGCTCGGTATCTCGACGTAGAGCATGTTCGCGAGCTTGTTCCACGAGTGGTCGTTGTCCACCAGCGAGTTGCCTCCATCCCGAACCTACGATTGTTTTCGCCATCAGACAGTGCGCGTTGCGCGGTGTGAACTTTAACCAACGAAACAATGACGAAGAAACTTATCGAAAATATTTAATAAAAAAATGCCCTGAACAAAAAAAGGACACATTATACATATATATATTCGTATATATCAGGATACGGCATAGGAAAACGGATGTACACGCCATATATGATCGCAGTCTAACTAACTCGTAACCACAAAAAACACAGCTAAGATTATACGTCTTGTGGATTGACCCCCCCAATGCGGCACAGGAAGGGGATACGTAAGGTAAGCAAAAACGTTTTTTATGTCTTGACGGAGCGCCCAAATCTTGGGGAAAAATCTTGGAGATGTCTCCAATAGGAGTAGAAACGGTGCAGCTCCGTCTCGAAAGGGATCCGTGCTTAACGATCAAATGATTATGTCAAGTAACAAAAGCGTACGCCCTCTCCCCCCCCCCCCCCCCCCCCAGCCCAGCCTCTCCCCCGCTCCTTCCCTCCCTCGTGCCCGCTTGAACACCCCTGCCACCCCTACACGCCAAACAGCACTTCGCACGAAAATGCCAACAAGGTCAAACATCAGTCAGTACGAAGACACGATTAATAGAGCACGCGCACTACTGCTACATACGGCCAGTAAAGGCGGAAAAGCCTCTCACCTGGAAAGGTCCGTGCTCCGTCAAAAGCCCGAGCATGCCACTGCACCCCGGCCCTCCGTTCGTCCAAAGGATCTGCAACAACAGAAACAAACAAACAACAACAACAACAACAACAACAACAACAACAACAACAACCAAAGACAACGACAACAAAAGACAACATATGGAAGGGGGGGGGGGGGGGGGGGGGGGGGGGGGTGGCGGAGTCGGAGTTTAGTTTTTTTTTTCTTCAGGGCGGAAATCGGGGCGTTTTGAACCCCCTTTACCTTTTAGTACTGCACCTGGACAGAAACAGAAACCCAAATATGACTCTAATACGGGGGTCCATAGTAAATAGGACCAAAATATTGTTAGTCAACATATATACGCAAATATATACCAGGTAGGCTTGAGTGCGTGTACCGTAGGTCCTGTTTACTATGGTCTCCCGTAAAACTTCCAAGTGTTTTTGTGTCGCAGTCTCACTTCAAGGGAAAAATAAAATTACTTCAAGTTATACTTGAAAAATAGTTATTAGGGGGGATCATAGTAAATAGAACACAAATACTTAAGAGGCCACGAGTCACTCACCACCGGCGCGTCCTCGGCATTCTCTTGGGCCTCCATGAACCAGTAGAAAATTCTCCGACCGTTCTCCTGGTCGACGTTGATGTAGCCCGCGAACATGTTAAAACCGTCCTTGACCTCGAGACCCTCCGCACCGGGAAGAGCTGACCAATCAACTTGGTCCGCCAGCGCCTCCGGGCTGTAGACGGATGCTATCGGACAGAATGGGATGGGAGAGCGAACACCGAAGCGCGGGACATGGATTGTCGGGAAAATAATGAACTTATTTTTAATAGTAAGTACATACCCGTGAGTCGGGTCAGGAACTTTTCGAATCTCACGGATCGGGTCGGGTCGGGTCGGGTCGGGTCGGGTCGGGGGGGGGGGGGGGGGGGGGGGGGTCGGGTCGGGTCGAGTCGGGTCGGGTCAGAGCGTTTTCAAATTCTCACGGGTCGGGTCCGGTCACCGTTATCCGACCCGACCCGACCCGGGAGGTTTGACCCGACTGGTGACAAAAATAAATAAACAGGGACGGACACCTTGCGATTTTCCTGAAGCGTCCGATGCACGACGTACGCCGCCTACCAGCGCACACAAGTTGACGACAACTACTTAAAAGTTACAGTTACAAAATATCTTTCTGCAAGAGTTCTAGCGGCACCTACATAAAAGTAGAAGTGCCTGTATGCAGACTACGCACCAAACGTCTCACAGGGCACGATTTTTCGGAGATCTCGTCGTAGATCTCGACGTCAAGGCCTCGTGCGGACGCTACCGCGCCGAGCGGGCGGATCGGCTAAGCCGGCGGTTGCAGGCGAGGCGGGGGCACGCCACAGTGAAGAAACCGCGCGGAGAGACGGTCGGAGGCGGGAGATATCCGCAGACGTAAGGATGTGCATATGTGATCAGCGAACTAAGATATATAGATTTATATACTACAGTCTTTAATATACTGTCGACGTGGTTGCGCTGTTCTTCAACGGTGTGTATTGTAGGGTATATCAAGTAGTGCACTTGGGGGACACGGGGTACCTATAACCTCAACCATGGCACACCTCGGACAGATCAGACAGATCATACAAATCATACAAATCATACAGATCATACAGATCGTATATGTAATTCCCACGTGATGATCCAGATCTTTCAGAGCAGATAGACTCCTGATCTATATGATCTGTATGATCTAGCTCAGGTTGCTGGGTGGGAGCCGGAAAATCTGCATGATCTAGAACGTGTTCCCTGAGCTGGGTATCTACTGCTGTACGGATCCTGCACAACCATCTCATAGTGGTAGGTTGCACAACATCTCGTCGTAACGCCAGGTTCATATCTAGATGATCTACCTGTGAATGATCTACCTGTAGATGATCTACCTGTAGCTTATCTATCTGTAGATGATCTATCTGTAGATTATCTACCTGTAGATGATTTATCTGTCCAGTGTGTGAAACGTTGTTAGTTTATCTTGGGTCATACCCATACCCGGTTAGGTACCCGGGTACCCCCATCGTTTAGTACAGCAGTACAGCAGCAGTGGGTACCCCGATTCAAGAAGCCGGAGATAAGACCATTCGGTATTTTAAGAGCGGTCAAATAGGCATCTAGTCCCGACTACGTAGGTGTGCGGCGACCGGCAATGCGTCAGCCGTGCCATCGGTCAATGACCAATCGATGAGAGGATGCCAAGCAAGCGGTACTACTGCTGCTGCGTTAATGTTGCTGTGGCGGAAAGTTTTACCAGTTCTTCGACACCATGGTCAAGGGTCACTGCTGCCTGTTGTGCACGATACGAATACAACAGGGTCACACTGATTGTTGTTGTACGGTTACGAAGACAGCAGTGGGTACACCGCAATTAGGCAAGCCGTTGATAAGCCAAAAGTAGAGAACGAGGCAGTGTATTCAGCAGGTTAAATCGGCTTGTCCCGATTTTTTACCCTCGTATAGCGCCCCGTGACAAGCCAAAACAAGCGCTCTTAACTACACATTACTCTTAGCTGTAATGGGAACTATACATATTTTAGTATACGACGATACTATGCCTCACCTACGTATGTATGATACCAGGGCGTAAAAAAAAAAGAGAAAACGACACCACACTCGTAGGAAGGTCAGAATGAAAAACAAACCGGATCGCTGTGATCACAGGACGAAATGAGCGAAAACCCTTTTTATCACGGATTTAGTTCTGGATGTTAACGTGGTTTTCGAGACCCCCCCTATTATGTTTTCGCTGGTGGGGGGGGTAATTAAAAAAAAAGTTGACTTATTGTTTTCTGGGATCACAACGGCCCGGTTCTTCCCTCCAATAGTTCTTCCCTCCAATATAGGGGAGGGGTAGTGGGGTATCTGGGATTCAGATCCGCGCATACCCTTGATGATACGTGTATACAAGTTCCCATCCATGCAGACATGCAGACCCATATTTACTGGCGGGAAAAAAACCCCGAAAAACAACAGAAATCGACAAGATAAGAATACGTACAGAGATTGACAGAGTAGTTCGGCAATACGTACGTACGAACATCAACATCACCCTAATAAAACAAGCCTTTCAGGTAAGGCATGCCAGTAAAAAAAGAGCCCACTGACAAGGAACGCAACCTGATATTCCCGGGGGATAAAAATAACTTCGGGACCTAACTGCTGTACTTGAAGTTAGTGTGGAACACGCCTTTGCTCAAATAAGCACGCCTTTTCTCAAGTAACAAATAAACCTACTAACTGTCTGTACCATCGTATACGTAATACGCGTACATCTCTAGGATGAAGAATCGGCACAGACACTGGGTGTGCTGGATGTCGACGGGTAGAAAGGACGGTTTAATGTGAAGAACACACACACATATACATACCAGTGCGATTACATACCACTATGTCCCAAAATATAAGGACTGTTTGTATATTAATATGTAATACAAACGTCCTTCCATATCGGGACATACTGGTATATATGATAGCCTGGACAAGTAATGTCGGTTTCTTGTACATCACTCTGGACGGTAATGTAAGGAGTAAGGACAGCAGTTACGGTATAATGTGAAGACAAAACGGTTCTTACATTTCTGTCCAGTTTGGTATTGGGGCGGGTTAAGTACGTACAAGGTACCAGGTATGACACTGCTGGATGCGCTGTACACCAACTGCTGTACAGCGGTTCCCGAATTTCGCTTGTTTTCATGTACACCTACCTCAGCCTGCCTCTCTTACGTATATAAATACGAAGGCAGGTGTCTTGGACTGCTGGCAGTGTACGGCATACTATTAATACTCGTATCATATGAATAGTTGAAGTTTGATGTACTCGTAAAAGGCGGTGCTCTGGGTGCTCTTCTTTTGTTCTTATTTTTTTTTTACTTTGTGGCGTACCAAGGTATTTTGTTGGACACCACAGCTGTGTACCGAAATTTAAGCAGATTTTATACATGAATATTCAATAAAAATGGTGCTTATATTTCGGGACAGAGTGGTACAGCAGTACAAGTATACAGCAGTAATAAGTACCCTTAAGGCTATTCGGGAGTTAAAAGCTGTCATATAGGCATGTCCCGCCTACACAAAAACCTGCCAGGTACGTGTTCCCATTCCCACCATAATACGTTCGCACAGATAAGAGCGTTGCGTCCGTTTACTCGTAGCCTCACGGGGCGGGCGGTACCCACCGCCTGGAACACTACGACTCCAGCTGTACTTTCTGTAGTACATCAATAGTGTGTGTTGTCTTCACATTAAACCCGTTCTTTCTACGAGTACGTACCCAACCACATCAGTACGACGTATATACTGACAGCGAGATTTGACTTGCTTGGTACAACGTGCACACTCGAGACTATGGCTAGCCTTTTTAACCTGCCTGTACCAGTATCAATATACTGCTGTATAGACGAACAGCGTTGTACGAGCTACTGCTGTAGGCTGTAGTGCTAATATGGCTGCTCGCAACTCGCAACACTTCTCGTGAGGTTCAACTACAACACGTGTACGTACCTTGACTTAAACAGCAGTACGGGCAAACTCAACAAACATACCAGGTAGGTGCCAATATATCCGAGAATGTAAGGATCGTTTGAATATTAATATCAATAACAAAGCATTTCTTACATTTCCGGACATATGCATAGTGTAGGTGGGTACCTGATATGTACCTGGGGGACCGGTATTAGTTTCGGCGCCCTCTTACCTTCCGCAGTCCCTGACGAAGACGTCGACCAAGCGACCAAGCAAGCCCACCTCGCCCATGACCGGAATAGCACCATCAATACCTAGCCTAGGATTTAGAAAAAACACAGCAGTCACGTACACTAGAGCAGGCCTGGGGCAGAGCTGTGTCAGCTCCGGCTCGCACGCTGTTTTTGTGTTGTGCCCCCTGTCCCCTATATCACTACGCCTGCATATCTATACGTGTGAGAAACCTCGAGAATCGTGGGTGAACAAAAAAAAAGCCCAACGACTGCAAAGATCCAAGATCGAAGGAGTCTTGGTCTTGGGTTGCTCCGTTACCGCGCCTCCTGATCCCCTGAGCTCACTTCGGAGCCCACTCAGTCTCCAAAGAGCAAACCAAAGTTGGAACAAGACCAAACACAGAGGTAGAGCGTGGCGTCCTCGTAGACCAGCCCCTCCGCATCTCTCTGGGGGGTATAGAGTGATGCACGCAGCGCTCAGGGCACGATCTTCGCCCAAGGACCACCCGGCGCAGCGGAGCCCACTCGCCCCCCACCCTCAGCGCTTCTCCGCGCATGCATGCGGAAGGGTGCTGCGGGTGCTCTACAGGCAGTACGTACCAGGTAGCAGGCATAGTTCACCGACACGGCACACACACTAGGTAAACGAAGGTGGCGGCGGAAGGACACTTAGGTATACGTGCTGGTGGAGCGCGTGAATAGCGTTTTTTCTGCATATAAATTGCGGGCAGACGGAGGGCGATACGTACACAGAGTACTCGTACTCGTACGAAGTCAATTCGGTTTGCATCGTCAATGCCCGCGATCCCCACGCCCGCCGTCCAAAAGGGGAGTATCGGTCAGGCAAGCGGCATCCCTCTGAGGGGCAGTCAGGATCTAATCTGATCACCAGTGGGGCGAGACTTCTGCCTGTGCCTGCTGTTAATAATACGGTACGACTCTGGACGGGAACGCAACGACCATTTGGCATGCCGCACATCGCCAGAGCCTCAAAAGTAGAACCTAAAAAAAGGTAGTCAATGCTGCGTAGTACACTCTGAGTTTTGGTTGTATGTTCTGAGCAATAACATGGCGAGTTTCATCTTGGCGCTTAATGCAATTGCGCTTTACGTGAAGGAATGTTACTTTATAAATTATGCCTCGACACGGCTCTGGCCTAGATGGTGCGGCGGGTGCTTTGTTTTCGGGCGAAAACAAAAAAAGTATGGCACCGTGTACATTTTTTTTTCACTATTTTCTGCCGATTTATGCTATGACAGGTATGCTATATGACAGGTGACGCCTATTTATAGCAGTAGTCGGTATTATCTAGTCGCTGCTTGAAAACACAGGGTCGTCGGGTACAACGTAGCTTGTACTGCAGTACATCAGTAATCATCTAGTAGTGTAGTTGCTGATCTGTTCTACGTAACATTTTCATGGGATACAGTAGATACGTAACATCAGGTTTTATCTTACGTGTTCTTGTACACATAGCGAGTACCTGGTAGGCTCTGGTAGCATAGCAAAGCTACAGTACTCATAACGTAGACAAAGAGCAACATAGCACAGCACAGCTACTCGTAAAGAAGTACAAGTACACAGGTACACGAGAGAGATTGCAGCGTGGCCTAAGCTCTGTAATGAGTCATGAGTATCGCGACAGCATCTATATATCTACACTCTACGTACGTGTCGAATATGTAACGGTGTCGAATATGTAACGGGACTGTCAACAACGTCAATTCGGTGATCGGACCAACGTCGGTTCAATTGGGAGAACCCCGAATCACCACTAGAACTTTCGGGGAAACAGCCCAGGGTTATATGGTTTGATTTATTATTTGGTGTGGTATTCCTTTTATCTTGCTTTTGGATCGAGTTACGACTGTACGCGCAACCGCACCCTACTCCCTTACTCCTGCCTGCTGGACACATTCAACTTGAGTCTGGAGTTGCCTACCATCATGTTCTTCTCTTCTATATTAGTGACGTCGTGCTTACCATAATTTAAGGCTGTGCATTTTCCGGTCATCGGCAATCGGGCCTAGGCGTGAACATCAGCTTCGAGCTGATACACGTCTTAATCGCCAACCCTTAATAGGCTATGAGCCTCGCATCGCGTAAGCGCGGTAAGCTACGTACGGGCACGGTGGTTCAAGACCGCCACCCCGAGCTGATAGCTTCAACAGCAGGAGGAGGAGAACTAGTCTTCTTCAAGAAAAAAAAAAAATATATTGCTGCTGCTTGCTGTGTGGAGCTTCAGATCTACCAAGTACCAGGTACCAATATAAACCCATTTCGGATCTCGGAGGAGGAAAAAAGGTTAACCAACATCCCCAACAAAGCACTAAGATGCCATCCACTCCACGGAACAGCACCATCCGGGATCACTGGATCATCAACATCTGGGATCATCGGAACATCAGCGTCTGGAATCATTGGAGCATCAGCGTCTGGGATCACCGAATCAACATCATCTGGGATCACCGAATCATCAGCTCGGTCATCATCATCTAGCATCACGGGATGATCAGCTGGGACATCACCACTTGCTTCACCAGAGGTCGTGTCAGCTGCTCGAGAGCTGTGTCTGACTCGCGCCTCCGCGTGAGCCGAGCCCAATACGGACAACAGAGACCAACCGTCAGCTGAAGGTAGGTAGTCCACGCGCTCACGACAGCGGAAGGACAACCGCGGGCATACGTCGGAACATAATCTGCGGAATCAACACAGGGCGACCAAGAGCCACTGACGGCATCTTCGGCCTTCGCGTACATCCACGAACCAACTTCAGGTCTCCTCTTCTTCGCGAACGAAGAGCCCGTCGGGCCAAGAAGCAGATACTGACTGCTTGATCAACAGTGGAGGCTGAACTGATGACGGCAATCAGGTGAGAGAAAGGAGATTACCTACTTCTCCAACTTCAACATAAATTGAGCTTCTAATCCTAAGCGAAGGGTAGCATACCAAGCACATCGGACGACCACCGGCGTCTACACCAATAAGGTCGTGCCACTGGGAACGTGAAATGTATTAACTCTCTCACTAAATATGTAGAGTGTTGCATATTCAACTTGTACGGGCCGGATAGAGATTCAATCCCTTGGACAACGAACCGATCACTGGAGTTTTGTTCTTTCGCTGCTTGTTGGCGAATCCCATCCATCTTCCCTGCAGTGCTGTATTGACCGGCGTTGTGCCAGATCGCGATATATCGTAATCAGTACCAAGTAAGGGTACCGTATAACCAAGTCGAATTATTTTTTTTCTTGGGTAGTTGGACAATACATTTGATCACGTCATCTCCAGTAATTCAGGATGTAAGGCAGAAGGGCCCGCCGCCTATATGAGTACAAACGGGAGACTAGCATACACGAGGGGCGATGTCTCTCTGAAAACAGTTTGTCTTGTGGCAGCTTTGAATTATTGGCAGTGTCCATGTGTTCCTTTGTTTGTTATATGGGTGGCAGGGACACTGATGGACTGTTCACTCTTATACCAGGTACTTGTTGCGAAATGCTGAACAGATTCACTGTTTTAGACTACTACAAACTTTTTCTATTCCATTTCTTATTGTTCTTTTAACTTACTGGACTGTAGTTCACGTCTGATGATTCTAGTTTTGTGCACTGGCAGCTAAGTAATCTTGTATAAGACATGCAGAAGCGCGTACACCAGCAAAGTAGGATGGTTAGTATCCGCTTGTTATGCGTAATCCTCTGGGTATCGTAGCAGAATAAGTTAGCTCTCAGTAACGTATGGTTAATGTTTTCCCCGCAACAACTTACATCGTGGTTGTGTGCATTTGTAGAATTATGGCATGTAACACAGAAGAAGCGAGCACATTGTTACAGAGTTGGGTTTGAAATTCAATTCAATTCGATGTGTTAACGCATCGAGGGGTCGTATTAGAGATGACCCATATTAACAGCAGTAGTCGGTATCATCTAGTCGCTGTTTGATACCACAGAGTCGTCAGGTACAACGTAGCTCGTACTACCGTACATCAGTACCCATCTGGTAGTGTGGTGCTGATCTGTACTACATCACATTATCATGTGATTCAGTAACGTAACAGCAGGTTTTATACTGCGCGTTCTTGTACACATAGCGAGTATCTGGTAGCCTCTGGTAGCGTAGCAAAGCCAAAGTACTCGTATCGTAGACAAATAGTAGCATAGCACAGCATAGCTACTCGTAATTACAGAGCAGCAAGTTTAGGTTCACAGGTACACAGCAGAGATTGCAGCGTAGCCTAAGCTCTGCTATGAGTATCACGGCAGTATCTATGTACCTATCTACGTACGTGTCGGATATGTAACGGGACTGTCGACAATGTCGATTCGGTGATCGGACCAACGTCGGTTCAATTGGGAGAACCCCAAATCACCAGTATAAGTTTTCGGGAAACAGCCTAGTGTCATCATGATTTGATTTATGATCTGGAGTGGTATTTATTTATTTTTGTTTCGCTTTTGGGTCGGGCTATGAGTATACGGGTAACCACACCCTACATCGTACTCCCTTACTCTTTTTCAACTCTCTCCTATTACAATATGTTCTTCACGAGAACTCTGTCTGATGGACGCAATCTCTGTCGGTTGGACACATTCAACTTGGGCCTGGAGTCGTCCATCATCATCTTCTTCTGATCTATTCTGAAGCTTCTCGTACAAGTTCACTTTTCACACAACAGTGACTTCGTGCTTGCCTGAAGTTTAGACGGTGTATTGCCCGGTCGTCGGCAATCGGGCCTAGGCTTACGCATGAGCTTCGAGCTGATACACACGTCATAATCGCCAACCCTTAGTATTCGTATGTTTTTTTTTCACGATGTTCGTCACATCTCAATTTTTGTTTTTCTGACTGGCTTCGCTTCAAATCACGGCAAGTGTGCTCTATGCGGTCGTCGAAGATAAAAGCGCACGACGCGCGGGTCCATTTTTTCCGACCGTTTTGCACTCCCTGCCATCACACCACAAATCAGACGGCCTGGCAAGACGCCGATACCCTCCAAAATCTGCGGCGAAGATCGGGGGTCAATTTTCGGCGGACTGCCTTGTTCCATTTGCCGCTCTTGCCGCTCTGTCTGCGGTTCTTCCTCCCCCCAGATGACGCGTACTCCGATAGATGTTGCACTTTTTGGCTGAAATTGTTTCTGAATAATCGGCTCCGTAACCCAAACTCGTTGAAATTTTCACTCTGGTGTTGCCGTATTTTTCATGGTATTCTTCATCGGGTGGCACTTTTACTTTCGTCCAAAATCAGTGTGCAGGCTACTGCAGGTATAGAGCTCCTCAAGTGACCAACCACCCTCAGAAGGCAGAAACATGGCCTGTATGCAGGTGAACCTCTACCGTAGCATGCGTCAGATCAGCTTGTTTGTTCTCGCAAAATGTCGAATACTTCCACCCCACGATTAAGCTCGAAACAGCCTCCGTTTTATTCTGACCCCGGTAGGTGATGCTGTGTACGACTACAGCCCTCACTTAGCTGTATGTAGAGTACGAGCAAATTTCAGCACCATTTTAGTACCAGTTACGTACGTCCAGGTAGAAAGAGTAATGTGTTTCGACAGTGCTTATGCCGCGCTTGTGTCGGGAGCATAAGTTGAAACCCCCAACGTCATGTTATATTCGGCAAGCCGCTTGTTCGCATATAAACGATAAAACCACTGGGCCACTCTCAGTCAGCGCTGACTAAGTGGCTCAGTGGTTTATCCTTATTATTTGCGGACAAAATAAGTACATTAGGGCTCGATACAGCCCCCCGCCGATAACACCCTTGGGGGTTGATCACACCCTTAATCAGCGCCTAGTTTTCCCTCTTATGGCCCCCCTCACCTAGTAGTGAGGTTTTTACCCAAGTGGTTCACGCCACTTTCGACATCCTGGTCGAGTGTTATTTTACCGTGGCTCACTCCACTTGATTTCACTTTCTGCTCTCACAGGAAAAGTGGAAATACGAAATCGGCCAGACTCGAACCCGGGACTTTTTGTTTTTGAAGGATCGAACATAAAGTGGTATTATCGGGGCGGGGCACCTTCTTGGTGCATATGAAAAAAAACACGTTAGTTGTCGCTACGTATCCCAGACGGTTATGTATAGCCATATCGTACATCTCGTACTCTCAACAGCCTCCCCCGTACTAGATGAACGAGATAATACAACATTGCTCATAATACCACGGCGAATAAAAACAAATCACCAATACCTAAAACCAGAATATCAAGCGTTAAATCTTAGCCTGAAAATTCAAACATCAAAACCAGAATTTCAAGCCTCAAATCTTCTCGCCTAAGATCCAAACATAACATCCATAATCTGAAGCCTCAAATCCTAGCCTTCCCGGTCAAACGGCCAACAGCTACGTAACTTTAATAGGTAGGGTCGATACAGGAAGCTATATAAAATGGCTTTAACTTTGACATCTCCACGGCAATCAACACTTAGCCTTCCCGGTCAAACGGCCATCAACCGAATTAAGGCACTAAAACTCAGTCTACTCAATTTGAGTACACTCCGAAAATCAAATCAGATATTCAAACTTCGGCAATATACAAATCAAAACCTCAAATCTCAGAAGTATAAAGATCAGCCCCTCAAATATCAGAACATCGAAGCAGAGCTAGCTTCAAATCTCGGCAATATATAAATCAAAAACTCAAATATCAGAAATATAAAAGTTAGCTCCTCGAATCTCAGAAAGAAAACAAAATTCAACCAGACTTGCCAAAACTCGTACCGTACCAGACCCGCACCAAGCATCCAAGTCAATACTCATCTAATATTATATGATACTCTCACTCTCTATAACATAGTGCCAAGATGAATACCAATAGCGTCCCTACGGGCAACACGCTACAGCCAGTTTATCGGTATGAAGAAACCAAAATCCCTATCCCTGAGTTAATGTGCCAGTCCCAGTACGGTCGGCCTGCAAGCAAGTCCGCATACAACCCAGGCTTCAGGTCTGCAGACCGCGTGCTACGTACGTACTCAGTCACGTTTTTAATCATCCACAAGAAAAGGTCCATGCTTCAGGTTCCTCACTGCCCCTCTAGCATCACTCGCGAATCACGATGAAAGAGGCCCAGCACGAGTGTAAGGGTAAAACAGACATAGCCTCCTTACTTGCACTTGGCAGATCATGCAGCAGGAGGGGGGGGGGGGTACTCATTTGTTGCTTGCCCTTAGCCATTTTACCATGTTGACCACGCATAATGCCACCCCTTTCGAGACGGAGCGGGGGATCATCATAGCCGTAGTGTTGGGGCAATCTTTCCAGACAGCAGGTACCCACTTCACCCCGACGCTCGGTCAGATAAAGCTGCAATTTCATATGCTATACGGGTGTTGGATAGCACTAAGTATATCATACGGCAAGCTTGTGGTTATAGTCAGGATATGTACCGTACGTACTGGCGACATATATCTGGTGCGCTGGCACCTGGCAAGATTATATACTGGTACTTCACAGGCAATATTCATGGAATCTATACTTCTATATTTTACTTTCCAGATGCCCCCCCCCCACCCTTCCACTACGTACATGCCTGCTCGCATGGTGTTACCTGGTGATTGCAAACTGAATGTGCGTGGGAAACCTATTAAGTCAGTGGTTTATCAGTTGTACATGAACACCGCTTTTGAGTAGACACGTCTACCCACCACTTGGTGTGAAAAAAGTCGTACGTACAAGTACATCAAAACAAGCGCGATAAAAAATAAAAACGCGTGCAGGCAATCGATGCATTCCTTCCGTTTTCTGTATAGGTTTTCATACATGCGTTCATGAACCACACACCAGCTCCCGATCGAGTGCTGTATGTGCACATTTAGGCCATGTATATGCGGGAATGACCGGCTACCCAAAACCATTAACCGACCACCACCACCACCGCCACCACCACAGCCTAGCCTCTTGACTCGGCAAAATGCTACCGCGACAACGAGGCCTCCTGCAGGCACCGTGGCATGACCCAACAAGCACGCACCTTCGTGCTTCCACCATATTCACTCTGGCCCAGGCGGCTTCACTAGGCAGGAGAGGCACTCCTCTACACCCTACACCACAAGCCCAGCCTACCGTATTATGTAAGTATGCGGCACCTCCCATCCCCCCCCCCCCCCCCCCCCCCCCCCCCCCCCCCCCCCCCCCCCCCCCCCCCCCCCCCCCCCCCCCCCCCCCCCGCTGCTACCGCCTCGTAACCGCCGACCAAACCACCTCAACAACAGGTGCCGCCCCACCCCGCACCCCGTTGTCCGCGTTTGGGCACCTCGGTTCAATGCGTGAGCTGCAACTTCATTATGAAGCGACAAAAACAAAAATATTGCTGTCGCCACACGCGAACCGCAAGTTTATTAACCAGAATCACGCCGCGCACTACGTACGCGCGCCGAAACTTCACTCTCCAAGCCGACCAAACTAAAAACCAAGCCGTCACTACGCGAATCGCAACTATATCCTTCAGGCGGCCAATAAACATCACTCCTCACGCCGCAGGGCGACCAATCACATATCACGCCGCCTCAGCGCGCGCGCAGAGCCGAGCACTATAAACCTTGGACTCGCTCTTCTTCCCGTCATCCTTCAGGCGACCAATGAACATCGCGCCTCACGCCGCCAGGCGACCAATCACAATCACGCCACCTCAGCGCGCGCAGAGTCGAGCACGAACTCGCTCCCTTCATCCTCGCCCCACCAAGAGCCGTCTAGGTAATTGCCCAGCAACTGAAGGGCACGCGCGGGCTGGTAGGCTGGCACCTCGTGTCCCGCGAAGTGGACCGTGACGAAGGCCAGGCTTACGCCGGCGAAGCGGGTCTGGTACCCGGCAAGCTGGAAAAAAAAATACGAGAAGGCGTTTTTTTTTTCCCGATCAGACACACAACGACACATGTTGGGTGGGTGGGTGGGGGGTGGGGGTGGGAGTAGGGGGGTCGTTCAATATTATCGACCTCGTGGTAATGTCGGAATACGTGGAAGTGTGAAGGGCTTAACCCCTTAAGAACCGGTCCCCCGTTTTTGGGGACAAAGTACTTGGAATTAGTGTGGGATAAGTTTTGCAGTTCTGAAAGGGTACAACTTTATTCTTACCCATCCGCCGGAGGATAAAAAAAAAGGGCAGCGGCCAAAAACAGGTACACCTGGTCCGTTTGGGGCCAAAAACAGGTACATACTAAAATCAAGTTTAAAACGCACCCCACGAACCTGCCGTTCCTTGCAACGCAAAGTAGAGTTTTTTCATGTTCTTCGTGCTCGCCCGGTGGCTACGTATACGAGTAGCTGCTATTAATAGTACGAGGAACGAACGCCTGCTGCTGTACTCTCCCTTCTCAGCTTGCGACACCCCTGGTATTCCAAGTCAACCTCAATCCCGAAGGGGAGCCTTCTACGAGTATGTCGTATTATTTCGGCGGAGGTGTGCAGGCAGATAATATGTATGTGTGTCGCTCGAGTGGCGTGTGGTGCGAGGTGCGAAGGGAAGAGGTCGTCTCCGCGTACGTCGGCATTTGTATAAGGGGCATAGGGTGGAACTATGAAGGGCTTAAAAACGACAAAAAAAGGTGAAAGCCAGGCAGAGTAGACAAAATCAGGTATACCTGGGCTCGAAAGAGGCAAAAACAGGTACAACGAGTTTTGGACCAATGGCAGGGCACGTAGAGCGCGTTTTTTACTTGAGTTTAAGTATGTACCTGTTTTTGGCCGCAAACGGACCAGGTATACCTTTTTTTGGCCGCTGCCCAAAAAAAAACAAAAGGAATCCTGGATAGACGATTGGTCGCGTAGGGGTGTCAGGACAGACGCGGAACGAACACAACAACACAAGCCTCTTCGGTCATGGTGATGTTTCGCGTTATGTAGGCGGATGCGTGGCTTTGGTTCATCAAAATCGAACGCGGAGAGCACGTTGAGCTCGAGCTGCGTCCCTTAGTCCTTCTGGCCGATAGTTTGCTTTGTGCTACTCACACAAAATACCAACAAGCTCACCTTTTATTCGTCGATTTTTGACTGGGAACTCTCAAACGACAACGACTGTTGAATACCAGTAGCAACTATTCATATTGACAATTGCCACACCAAACAACCATGTAAACATATGGTCACTATTTCTACACCGGGTGCCTTCCATATTAACAACCAACCGCACTAGACCCCCCCCCCCAAATAAAAACAATGGTCCCCCAATAATACAACAGTACGCATGCTTTGTAACAGAACAGCGGAACGCTCATGAATCATCCGTCAATGGCAACAGCACGACATCTCGAATATAGCAACAACAATAGCGACATAAAATATACCTGGTAACTGGTGTAGTATGACGGGACGAACGCTCGACAATCGCTCTATCAATCCTGTTTAAGTAGGGCTGGGCACACCCAGCCAGTAGCGATTACATTGTCGTCAAAATCAACCAGTACACTGGATTAAAGCAGTATACTGGCCGAGCGACTACCTCCTAGCGTGGCTCGGCCAATCGCCCCCCCCCCCCCCGGCGGTGCTCCGTCTCGAAAGGGATGCGTGGTCAAGGGTCAAATGACTAAGGCAAGCAACAAATGAGTACGCCCCCCCCCCCCCCCCCGGCCGCCCCCCCCCCCCCCGGCGGTGCTCCGTCTCGAAAGGGATGCGTGGTCAATGGTCAAATGACTAAGGCAAGCAACAAATGAGTACGCCCCCCCCCCCCCCCCCGGCCGCCCCCCCCCCCCCCGGGGGGCTATGGGCAAACGGGCTCGGCCGGTCCCCACATTGAAAAAAAAAAGGGGTCCCCCCCCCCCCCCCCCGGCGGGTGAAGGGGGGCTCGCTGAAGGCGTTGGCTGAGGAAAAACACATTACTGCATTTTCGAGCCGACAGCACTACCACCACCACCACCAGACCCACAGCGGCAACACCAGCACCTCCGGATCGGCACGCCGAGCTCACCTGCCCCCCGTCCCCCCACGGCTTCCAGAAGTGCCTGTTGTCCACGGAAAAGCCGAGGTTGTAAATCCACGACTGCGTGCCTTCCGTGGCGCAGACAGCATCATCGTCCTGTCATTAAACCGTGATTATTCCGCCCAGAGCCAGGGTTTCAGGCAAGAAAAAATTTTGTTGGAAAAAAAACACACACACACAGCATAGGGTAGGGGATAGCTCTGACTATGAATAGAAACTCGGGATGGTGGATATGCTTCTTTATTTATTTCCCCCCCATCCCACTCCCATTGCTGTCTCAGGAAGTGGCCACACCAGAAATTAAATGAACTCGTTGGAGGCTGTCGTCCATAAGCAAGTCCGCCTCACAGGCGGTTCGTAGCAGGATGCAGATAACCCTCCATGCGACTCGCCCAACATCTCACGGCGCTTAGCGCTTGGTGCAAGCGATGTCTGCCTGGTTGGTGAAAACCCAACGTGCTCCGTCCCGGCATTATAGAGATGCGAGGGTCTATGGCCATATGACTGCGGCCGTGCACGACATGAGTACACCCCCCCCCCCATCCCACTGATTAGCTTCGTCCTTCTATTTCTCTCTCTCACCCCTCCTATACACGTATACTTGACAAAAAAAAACCAACCTCAGGCGGACCACGCTTCCACAAAATAGGTTGTAACTCCGCTCCGGGGGCACATATACAGCAGGCTCTTATCTCCCCTTCCCCGCTACGGTTCGTGCTTGGCATTTTTGATCGCAAAAAGACGTCGTTCAGCCCTTTCTTCCCTCGTCGACTCGAGTTTGTATTTGAAAAAGACAAAAAGAAAGACATCTCAGCTGTTGAGATCGGAAAATCATTTTTTTCGGCGAAAATCGTCTTTGCGAGCTTGCGTGCGGTACTTCTTCGAACCGCGCGTGCCATATCGTATGCCTCGAAGGTAAACACTAATTAATAGGGCAGGGCACTGGCACAGTTTATACTGGCAGTAATAATCTACTGGTTAACTCGGCCAGTATATTCGCCAGTAGGTTTTTTTTTCTCACGTACGTCCAAGAAACACGCCATATTATAATACGGACACCCACCGAATGCGTTTCGGAAGAAGAGAGGAGAAAAGAGAGACAGTGTACTGCTGCAATCCAGTATACCGATTTGCTTTGACTACAGTAGAATCGCTACTGACTGAGTCAGCCAGTGCCCAGCCCTGCTAATAAAAGTCTTGAACATACCGACCGTGATGAACAGCGGAAGCGAATGGCACAGTCAGTGCTTTTGGTAAAGGCCTAGGGGCTAATAGAGATGGGCACCGGACAACAAAAACCCCCCGGTAAAACCGGATGTAGGGGGCGTAGTTATATACTCCGTATAGTGGTCTTCCAAACTTTGACAGTACTTGTACGGAACCAACTCGCTACCTTTTGCCAAGAGGAAGCAAGGGTTACCGCTGCAGTTACGGTGTGTACTCCCCGAAAGTGTTGCGGTAGGTCAGCGGAGAGGTGTGTAGCTGTCGCCAACTTTTGTGCGTTGGAGCATTCCGGTCACCCGTAATTTTGATATTTTGGCGCCGTGTAAAAAACAGAACCTTGCATTCGCTCGAAATACACTATTAACATTTTTTTTTATACATACACACATGCGCACACAGGTGCGTGCCACAACAGGGACAACAGGCAACAACCCCAACCCTCTCGAAACGCCTCGTTACATCTCGACCCCGTAAGCCAAAAACGAAACGCTAAGCTTAGCAGAAAATATCGAACCAACACGATTGAAACGCTCGTACCACGAACATGTATTTATATACATACATTGGTGGGTGTACACACGATATAAATGTTGAATAGCAAACACGCTCACCCCCGAAAATACGAGAACGTTGATGTCGTAGTTTGTCAGCAGCCTTTGGTAGTAAGGCATCATGGGCCTCAGTAAGTCTTGCTGGTCGTAGAACACCTTGGACGAGCACTGCTCCCACACCGTTCCCGGCCTCACGTGTAACGCCTTCTGGACGTCGACGCGGTTGAGGTACCTGCCGTGGGTGGGAGGTGGGGGTGGGAGGGCGACGATCGAATGGAGGGTTGTTTACGACTTGATCCAGGCACTAACACCAACAAAAGGTAACCCCCCCCCCCCTGGCCCTGGTGCTCCGTCTCGAAAGGGATGCGTGGTCAATGGTCAAAAGACTAAGGCAAGCAACAAATGAGTACGCCCCCCCCCCCCCCGGCCTCCCCCCATACAAAACAACAACACCCCACCCCGCTATATCCTCCCGCTCCCTCCTCCTCCTCCCGAACCCCCAAGAAAACAAGCGTTTGTCCCTCCTCTCCCCTCTCCTCTCCTTCCACCACATCCCCTACCCCATTCCCACCCACCCCATCCCGCTCACCCGACTATTACCCCCACCCTCCCCCCCCCCCCCCCACAAACCGACCCCACCCCACGTTTCGCCCACTTCCCCCCCCCCACAAACCCCGCCCCCCCCCAAAAACCCCCACCCCACCTTGCTGCCCCACTTCCCCCCCCCCCCCCCCCCCACAAAACCGCACCCCACCCCACTTTCTGCCCCACTCCCCCCCCCCCCCCCACAAACCGCACCCCCCACCTTTCTGCCCCACTCCCCCCCCCCCCCTCCACGCCACGCCACCGCACTCACGGGATGGTGTAATCCTTCGCACAAGGTTCGTACGAACCAGAGTTCAAGGCGCTGTACCTCCTCTCTCCCGCCTCGCCGCCACCCTCTAGCCCAGCCTCGCGCCTAGCCCGGCCCAGGTGCTCCTTCATCGCGACACGCTGAGCGCGCGCTACGATTGGACCGGCCCCTTGCTCGACACCGGCGCCACCGGCAGGCGCGGACAGCTGCCGGCTGTACAAGTTGTTACCCGTGCATGTGGGGTAGTCCAGAGCGTAGGGGTTAAGGTTTCCTGTGTAACGAGGCGGGGAAACGGTATACATGTGCGGGGGGGAGGAGGTGAGAGGGTAGAGATGCGGACAAGGTAAATAATTGTGACCGACGGGACTCCTTGAGCGAGGAACTGCTGCCCAATAAGGTATACCAGGTATGCCTTATCTCTGGAATAAATACCAGTATTTTTTGTGTTTTGAAATACGACCTCATGACATACCTATTCAAATGTTACCTCCATATATTTTGTATTTATACACCAGATTATTAATCGGGGTACGAAAGGTTTCGTCGTTTCATCAAATCTTGTTTTTTTTGGTGAGGTACATATTTCATTCTGAGATAAATACAAGCTCTGTGGCCACAAAAACCACGACACGGAGATATGCTACGTTCTAGCGCAGTAAGCAGAGTAGACAATGAAAATGCCATATATGTACGACAGGCACGACCTACACATGATAGCAATCCAGATGCGTTGAAAGAGAGAAAAAACGAAACAAGAGAAGAACAAAAATGACAAAAAAAATGAAAAACGATTAAAGAAGAAAGAAAGAAGAAAAAATATCGCATTATCGGCAAGGATTAGGATATCAAATGGCCAGTTTTCAAGCTCAAAATCCCACAAACTCAGAAAATCACATTCTAAACACGCAAACTTGAACTGAACTCCCGGGCGATGGTTGTGATGGGGTATAAATAATATAAAACATTGATTTTTGATGGCGTTGACGTTTTTGCCGTTTTATAGGTACTCGTTCAGGGCTTAGAACAGAAAAAATACGTCGTGGGTGGAACCTTCTACGAGTATATATACTTGATATATATACTTGAAGTATATATATAGGAGTTGACCTGAAAAAGAAAAAGCGATGACACAACCAAAAATACATAATCTTATAATCTTGGCTGCTGCTGCTCCCCTGGAAGCCTCTTTTCTTGAAGGGTGGACGAACCTTGATAGTAGATCTTTACGGGGGCTTTGTGCTTGGCGCCTGAAGCCGACCCTCCGACCCGAACCCTAACCCCAACCCTATGCCAGTGGTCAGTGCTGGGATGCTGTGCTTGGTAAGATTCTAGGTTGACTCGGCCGGCGTGGATGCTGAGCTTGGAGAGACTCTAGTGTGACTCGGGATGCTGTGGCTGGGAAATACTCCAAGTTGATTGAGCCGCGTAAAACATACCCTTAGCCAATCAGAGTGCCTAATTAGCTACCTTAGGAAGGTCTACTGTCATGCTTCGTCCAGTACTGCTTTTCTTACCAATGTATATGTCCATTACTTTCTCCAGCCTGGCGCAAGTGACGTCCTCGACCAAACTGTAGCCTCCCGTCACGCAGCTCGCCTGCCACAGGTCGTACACAGTCTTCGGCACGAGCTGATCGCCCCAGTATTTCTGGTACTGCGCCACCTGTCGCAGGAGTTCCACACAACAAAAAAAAAACAAAAAGGGGGAGGTTAGTAGGATGCAGCTCGTCCTTCATGCGACTCGCCCCAACACCTTCACGGCGCTTCGCAAAGCTTGGTGCAAGCAATGCCTGCTTGGTTGGTGAAAACCCAACGTGCTGCGTCCAGGCATTGTAGGCTTGGTGCAAGCAATGTCTGCCTGGTTGGTGAAAACCCAACGCGCTCCGTCCCGGCATTGTAGGGATGCAAGGGTCTATGGTCATACGACTAGGGCCATGCATGAAAATGAAGTACCCCCCCCTCCCCCCCGGTGCTAGCAATGTCTGCTTGGTCCGTGGAAACTCGACGTGCTCCGTCCCGGCATTGTAGGGATGCGAGGGTCTATGGTATAATACATACGCGCCCATGCAGCACATGAGTACACCCCCCCCCCCCCCCCCCCCCCCCCTCCCCCTCC
>MEHQ01002323.1:1113850-1169791 GCA_008828725.1 Saccharina japonica
CCCCCCTCCCCCCTCTGCTCCGTCTCGAAAGGGATGCGTGGTCAATGGTCAAATGACTAAGGCAAGCAACAAATGAGTACGCCCCCCTCCCCCCTCTGCTCCGTCTCGAAAGGGATGCGTGGTCAATGGTCAAATGACTAAGGCAAGCAACAAATGAGTACGCCCCCCCACGTACTCATTTGTTGCTTGCCTTAGTAATTTGACCATTGACCCCGCATCCCGTTCGAGACGGGGGGGGGCGGAGGGGTACTCATGTCATGCATGGGCGCAGTTGTATTCTATTACCATAGACCCTCGCATCCCTACAATGCCGGGACGGAGCACGTCGAGTTTCCACGGACCAAGCAGACATTGCTCTTGCAACCGAGCTTTGCGAAGCGCCGTTAGGTGTTCGGCGAGTCGCGCGAAGGGTGAGCTGCATCCTACCTAAGCACCGCTTCTGGGGCGTTTTTCGGCACCTTGTGCGTACTTCCTTGCAATTTTATGGCAGGAGCGAATTGAGGGGGGGGTAGGGAGCGGTGCGCAGCCTTCCAGGGGCGCTTTTAGCCTGTTGCGACCACGGCCTGGAGTGCAGGATGGTGAGTTGACCCTCTCGGGACTCCAAAGGGGAATTTTGACGGTAAAAAAGTGGCGATTACAGCAACGGGCACTGCGTGGTTGGGGGGGGGTGCTGATCATACGACACAATGGTTGGTATCCGATTTACAATGGTTGCAATGCAAGGGGTCGTACGGCACGGCACGGTCGCAAGCAACATGATTCTACTACTACCTCTACTACCTCTACTGCTGGGTGCCCAGGCTGCTCGTAGAATGCTTATATGATATAACCAAAGTTATCGTGTTTTTCTGTCGCTAAATCGGGGTCCTAAAGGGGTTAATGTGAGGGCACCATACTATCGGCATCAGTGGAAGCTCTCTCGGTAGAGCTTCGTATGACATGACTGCTGTATGGTACGAGTACCGACGGTCGAGGCAATGCAAGGGTGTCGGCAGAGCTGTGGTACGAGGTGAGTACCCAATGGAATCAACGCACGGAGATCGCTTGGGTGCCTGACTTCCTAGCCTAGGAACCGCGACTTTCCCATAAACTTATACCGTATACTTTAAAGCTTTCCTAGCATCTGGTGCACAAGGCAAGCTTGGTGCACACCGACTACAAACAGTAGTTACAAAAGTAAAACATCTCGGGAGAAGTCAGGTGTGTGCAATTTTCCGACGATGCTCATATTATAATTTTATTTAACATCTGCCAATGTATTCGTAGCGCTTGTTCGAATCATACCATGCCGCATACAAAAGGGAATCTATTAATAGTAATACCATTATACCATACAATGACTTCATACACACGTAGATGTTACGAATCAGACCTGAATACTTGACGAAACTAGATGCAATGTGCTCATAAATACTGTACCTTAGGTACTGGGGGAAGCGTTCCAGCAAGCCCTGCACGAGCCAGTAGTTATCCACCGCCGTGTCATCGTCTCCCGTCTAAAAAGGCACACAACACAACGCGGCGGAATAGTTACTGTTTCGCTTCGCTTCGTCTCCTTTTCAGTTTTGGATTCCGTGATAGACCCGACAAAAACAAGCAGAGAGGAGGAGACAGCGGTTTGACCCTTTGACGGTTCCCACACTAAAAAACGTTTATGGGAACATCACATAGTAATCAGAACCAAACATGGAGTGTAAGCCAATTAGGGGGGATGTGTGATTTTTGGGTCCATCGTGGGTTCTTATTACAATAGCCCACCCGTGATAGTACTTACTACAATAGCCCACCCGCGATATTAATAGTATACTAGTATAGTAAGGACCAAAGAGGCCTTGACGGCCCCCAAACAACGGTCTCTGACGTAGCATAGTTTGGTGGGAAACAGGCGGCTTAAAGCGCTTCGGCGCATCGCTAACAATAGAACGTCACACGATTCGAAAAATGTATTGCTTACTGACACGTTTGTGCAATATTAAACTGCAATAGACGCAGCAGCAGCAGCAGAAGGATCAACAGGAACACTTGAGTATATATATACGTACTCGCGTTCTTTACTTGAAATTCCTCCCAAAAAAAACGGCCCCCGCTGTGAGATAACAAAAAAAAATCCTCAAAGGTAATATTTGCACACTTCGTGTGACGGATCGAGGCGTCCTCTCTATCTACGGTGTACCTCGATCGTGTTCGTACACACACAGGACACACAAGATATACGACAGCAAGCTATCTCCGTCAAAACTCTCCTTTCCTAGCGTCCCGACTCCCGACGCACTCACCTGGCAATACCTACCATACCAGGTAGTATATATACAGCAGACTCACGTGACCTTAGAAGAACAAAGAACAAAAGGAAACCCCTACCATACCAGGTAATATATATAGCAGACACAAGTGACCTTAGAAGAACAAAGAACAAAAAGAAACCCTTCACCACTCTATAAGCCATATGTATTGGAGTCTGATGTAAAAACTCGAACGGGGATGACAGTCCCGGCCAGGAGCGGCATAAAAACAAGTGCGCTGTGACGCATACTACGGCCGAGGAGCACGATTTTGTTTCTGAGACTCAACACTCACTTGAGAAGGTCTACCCTGATAGTAAGTCAAAACATCGTTTTGGAAGAAAACAAAAGTGCTACGGTACAGGTACCCGATGAACCCTCCCATTGGCGTAGGCACACAACGAAAAATGTTGCATCACACGAACGAAATTCAGATGATTTTGGGTTATATAAGGAGCTCTGTCATTTCGAGAAAAAAAAGGGCCAAAAACGGGCACCTCTATCTGTACGTGTGATGCGCCCTTCTTACCCTGTAGTCGGTGCGGTTGTCGCTGTAGCTGTAGCCCACCCCGCGCGGTACGTCGACGTAGACCATGTTCGCTAGCTTGTTCCAGGAGTGGTCGTTGTCCACCAGGGAGTGGGCTCCGTTGCGAATCTGCGATTGTTTTTTTTTACCGGCCATATCTGAGAAGGTACCGCCTCCGTGAGCGGACGAACCTACAATGACAACCTACAATGACACATGGTACGCCTAGGACATATAGTCGATACCCCGCTTCAATGCTCTGGATATCGTGCCCTTCGAAGGTGAATGTTAATTATTGACTTGAATTTCAGTAGTATAAATGGATAAAAAAAATGGCGTTGTATCGTAGGCTTTAGTGAATTTACCAAACGAGGGCCGGGTGTCGTAGCATTAAAAAAAAACTTCTTTCCGCAGGGAATTTATGATGTATCGTGCCCCTCTTTTGCTAAATTATTTAAATTTCTTCAGTATACCCGGTACGGCGCTTCGCGCTTGGCGCGACAGCAATGCCTGCCTGGTTAGTGAAAACCCAACGTGCTCCACCCAGACATTGTAGGGGTGTGAGGGTCTATGGCCATACGACTACGGCCATCCACGACATGCGGCTAATTAGTACACGCCGCCCCCTCCCCCGAAGGCGAAACAGGGAGAGGATAAGACGAGAAACATTTTGTTGTTGTTGTGTACCTTTTGTTGTTGTGTCATATATGGGGAACAAAAGGTAAGGAGCGCCCAAACGTTGGAGGTGGGTCTCTACTAGGAGTAGGAACGGTGGTCCGTCTCGAAAGGGGCGCGTGGTCAACCGTCAAATGACGAAGGCGAGCAGCAAATTAGTACGCCCCCCTCCTTCCCTCCCTCCCTCCCTCGTGCCCTCTCGAACACCCCTGCCACCCCTAAACACCAAAACAGCACTTCGTACGAATAAGCTGCTAAAACCAAACAACAGTTAGCCCGTAACCAAAGCACTACGTGCACGTGCACTACTGCTTTGTACCAGGCGAAGACGGGGCAATGATATCACCTGGAAAGGCCCGTGCTCCGTCAAAAGCCCGAGCATGCTGCTGCACCCCGGCCCTCCATTCATCCAAAGGATCTGTAACAACAACAACAACAACAACAAAAGACAACAACAAAAGACATCAACAAAAGACAACAACAAAAAACAACAAAAAACAACAACAAAAAACAACAAAAAACAACAACAAAAAACAAGAGAGGGAGGCGGCGGGTTCGGGAGTTTAGTTCGTATCCTCCGGGCGAGCATCGCCATCGGTCAAAAACATCGTGGACCCGGTATTCCTGACTCCCTAAAGCCCTTTCAGTACCGCTCCGTGCACAAGCCTACACATCAAAACTGACTGTCCTCCTAAGCGCTTCGCAGTCTTAAACGGGAGAGCAGCCTTAAACGGGAGAGCAGTCTTACACGGGTGAGGACCGGACTTCCATTTCGGGGACAAAGAAAGCTTGAAATTACATGAATCTAGTTGTTTGTTTACAGTGCGGTTCTAACATGGTTGACGGGTCGCGCCAGACCGCGTGTGCCACCGCCGTCACCTGTTGTCCGTTGCAGGTCCCGCTGGCCGCCGCGCCCCAGCAACCTACCAGGTAACCTTACAGTAGTTTAAATATTTTTCACAAAGCATTGTTACAAATACGTCCGCTTTAATAGAAGTTCGACCGATTGAGTGGTTGGTACTCAAATCCGCGAGTTAAGTGATACATCGGGGGCGTTAGCTTCTATGTTCCATGTAAGATTTTACCCGTCGCGTGCCGCTCGCTTTGAACGGGGCGGGCGGACAGGCAGGCGGGCGGGAGGGTGGATGTATCGCATCAATTCCGACCAAAAAAGAACAAGCAACTCAGCACGCATCATCGAGAGACGGTTTGGATGCCGAGGGTGGCATGTTTCGAACAGGTATACATTCGTGTACACGCCGAGCCAGTTACATAGCCTTATATAAACCCCCTTTTAAAACACCGAAAATAATGATCCTACAAACGTACCCAAAACTTGAGCAATGCCCTTGTAGGGGTAGTGGCTTATTTATTCTCTGAGCTCCTCACACGAGGCGCTCAACACTATTAGTAAGTCACCCGAAACATGCCTTCGAAGGTTTTTTGTTCGCCCAACCCGACCAGCATTTGATTAAAGTATAGGAGCTACTCCTAAAACAGCTATTGCAGGGGACCATAGTAAGTAGGACCAAATATTGTTAATAGTAAAAATAGAGACATACGCAGTTTTTTTTTGTATATTCCGTAGGTCCTATTTACTAGTGTTTACTATGGTCCTCCGTAACAGTTCCAGGTGACGACACGTGCTACCATAGAGGTATAATATGTAGCACTTTTCGGCTCATTTTGTTTTTCCGAATGACCTATGAAAGGCTCCTTAATCTTTTTAGAACTGCAGTCCCGTTATGGGGACAAACACTCTAATTCTAAGTAGTTTGTCCCCAAAACGGGACTCCAGTCCTACAAGGGTTAACCCAAAAATCGTCGGAAAGTTCCATTCTTGTTTCGCACATCTGATGTAGTGTATGCCAACGCCATGGGATTTGTTCGTCAGGGTTGCTCTTTTGTTTTCCCCCCCCAAAACCATTTTTTGACTTGGTATTAGTATATATCTCTTCAAGTGAGGAGCCTTAGAAAAACTCTGTAACACTCTGTAACATGTTGTCCAAATCTACCGTAGCATGCAGTGTTCGCGTAGATCTGCCCGCTCAGGCGAACTTCCTTAGATTTGCCCGCACTGAAAATAGAGCCTTTCCAAGCACAACGGCCAGGTGGCACACCAACCAACCATGCCTGCCTCTCCTTAGGGTTAGGGTTAGAGTTCCGGGTCGGGGTGGTGGTCGACGTTAGCCGAAGCCAAAAATATGCTCACCGTCTGGAACGAATGCCTTACTTACAGCATCGTGACAAAACCCTACCTCATTAGGAACAGTACCATTTTATGCGGGCACGTCCGAGAAGTTCGCCTGAGCGGGCAGATTTACTTACGCCTGCTGTATGTAGTATGCGTCGGTACACTAAATAGTAAATATATCATATTCACCAGTAGTTGCTCACTCGATGATCTCATTCGGTCCCAGTGGCAACCTCAGTGACAAAATAGTGCCTCAGAAGGCCAAGACCAAATAAAAATGGTGCCCCCTATCGTTGCATTTCCCGCTTCAAAATACCGGTCGCCCCGGTAGTCTATCCATGGTGGTCAGCTCCAAATGCTACTACAGTAGCATTGGGAACAAGACTTGCACTTGGAACCAGCTTGGGGCTTTTGTTATTGTTGCAGAAATAAAAGGGATACACCGCCCGTGTCAGTGCCCCCACGAAAAACACAACAAAAACGCGCTGCCGCCTTAGAGAGGGGGGGGGGGTTGGATTCGTCCCTGCCCCGCACCCCCTCCAACTTCAACTCTACAACATATGTTTCACTACAAACTCCGGAAATAATCGCATTGCTTATTGCTTGTGGGATGCTGCTGTAGATATACCTGACGAAATGAGAGAAGGCATGTAGCGCGCAGTAGAGGATACCACGTATTGAATGGAGAATGGTTTACACACACTGGTTGTGTACGACAACAAAGAGGAAATATGCCCTTAGATCTAATGACATATGCCCTCAGATAGCGTCGACCATATTAGCTTTCCCATCCCATTTCTCGTTATCTTCGCCCTTGTTGCTCCTGCTCCCTCCTATTAATATTGATCGTCGTAACTCAGATTCGGGGTCACCCAGCAGCAGTAGGCTCTTCGTTCCCCTCTGTAATATTCAGGGGGGGGAATAGTAATCAGGACCCATCACGTACACAAAAAACCTATATATTACAGGATTTTTACTAAGCATATTTGGTCCTGATTACTTTGTTTCCCCGTAATATCACGGGGGACCATAGTAAATAGGACCAAATATTTCTAGTAAGAATAGGAAAATATATACGGTAGGTTTTTGTGTCTGCCGTAGGTCCTATTTACTAGTATTTACTATGGTCCCCCGTAATAGTATGGGTTTGGAAGGCCGGTAATTACCTCAATATAGGTAATTGGTCCGTTTTCGTATTTCTTGGACTGGCATTCGTGTTCGGGGCAATTCTAAGAACGGAAGGACAGTGAGACCCTTCCGGGCCAGATGCCATCGCGGCTCTGGGAACTAAAGAACCTACCTTTCTCCTACACTTTTGATTCCAAACGAAAGTGAGTAAGGGCCCGTTTTAACGAAGAAAGAAAAAAATCAATTTGGAAAAAAAAAAAAATCAAATCCGCTTTTCATTGGTCAACACGCGCACCAGCACCAAATATTAGGATCTTGGGGGGGGGTGCTGGTGCGTGTGTTGACCAATGAAAAGCGAATTTGAATTTTATTTTTCCCAAATTGAATTTATTTTATACTCGTTAATATGGGCCCTAACACCCAGAACGAGCTTAACAGACAGACCTGCAACGAGGGGAAACGCTGCGTCTCACCCAATCTTATCACAATATGGCGTCGCCGGCAACGTGTCTCACCCAATCTTATCACAATGTGGCGTCGTCGGCAACGTGTCTCGCAATTTTATCGCTAGAAGGGTTTATTACGGGGTGGGCTAATGTAGTAAATAGGACCTACGGTACACACTATAACCTATATATTTAGATATTTTTACTAATACTATTTGGTCCTCTTTACTATGGTCCTCCGTAATAATAGCACTCTCTTCCTTCGCCGACACACGCGTCGAATTGTGTCAAGCCCCTTTTGTCCGAACTACAGTAGTAGTTCAAGTCTGCACCAGGTATTATCCACTTCTGGAGAGCTGGTTGCATGTTGTAAGTCACTGCTGTATAGCTGTTGTATATACGGCGAACCAAACGTAGCAGTGCATTATTAACTGGTGTTGTATCTATAGCGCGCGGCGAAGATCGAATAAGCTCGTAGCACACACCAAGCTGGAAAAAAGTATGAGTTTCAAGAAAATATTCGTTATTTCCTCCTTCTTCTTCTTCTTCTTCTTCTTCTTTTCTTTCTTCTCAATATACCCTCTGCGACGAATCACTCACCACCGGGGCGTCCGCGGCATGCTGTTGGGCTTCCGCGAACAAATAGAAAATTCTCCGACCGTGCTGCTGGTTGATGTTGATGTAGCCCGCGAACATGTTGAAGCTGTCCTTGACCGCGAGACTCTCCGCACCGGGAAGAGTCGACCAATCAACTTGGTCCGCCAGCGCCTCCGGGGTGTAGGTGGATGCTGGTCGGACAGGATGTGAGGGGGCGCGGCACCGAAAAGCGCGGTACACCGATTGTCGGGTCGGGGGAAAATATTTATTTATTTTCGAGCAAATGCGATTTTTTGTTTGTTTAATTTGGACGGCGTAAAAAACAGAATAGGGACCTCAGTCAATTTTTCGCCTGAAGTGTCCGCCGTACGCAGTTGACCAACGCACACAAGTTGATGACAGTTACAAATATCCTCCTGCGCGAGTTAACAGACCTCGGACAGATAATCGATTCCTACTTGGTGATCAAAACCTTTCAAGGTAGGTATATTCCTGATCTGTATGATCTGTATGTTATGTATGATCTGTATGATCTGTGTGACCTGTATGATCTGTGTGATCTGTATGATCTGTGTGATCTGTATGATCTGCATCATCTAGCGTATGTTTCCTGAGTTTGAGCTGTACTTTGCAGATCCTGTGCAACCTCGCACAACGGCAGGTGAGGAACTACTGTAGATGATCTATAGATGATCTACCTATAGATGATCTATCGGAGGTGTGCAACAGTTATACACTACAAGCAATATTTAAACTACCGTCGGCGCCGTCATGGCGCTGTTGTTCGAAGGTGTGTTCAGCAGTCTTAAAATGTACAATAGGCGAACCGGCTGAGGGAATCCTCCACCATCTGTGAGTCTCTTCTCGAGACATACAGCCTCAACATTCCTATATACATACAAGCAGCGTAACTACACTGCAGACTACTGTGCACGGGTACCAAACCTTGCACAAGTCGAACAGATACGATCGATTTCCACTTGACTATGATATCCAGATCTTTCAGAGCAGATGTATGCCTGATCTGTAGGATCTGTATGATCTGTATTATGTAGCTCATGTTGGCGCGTGGGGGCCGTATAAACTGCATCATATAGGGACAAGTGTCCTGGGTTGGATCTGTACTATGCAAAGATCCTGCACAACATATCATAACGGCAGGCTAGGATCTAGATAATCTATCTGTAGATGATCTATCTGTAGATGATCTGTCCGACGTGAGGAATGTTGCTATTTTGGCCTTTCAGATATATTAGGTGCCCGGGTACTCCCAGAGTATAAACCTATACACCGGGGGGGGCTATGTTGTAAGAAGAAACCTGATGGACCCAAAAAAACATAAATATCTGGTACCAGGTATTCCCCTATGTTTACCTACCATGTCTGGGAAGAATAGTCACATGCTCATGGTCCCAACTACAGTTAGTAATACGAAAGTGCCAGGTACCGATGTCGACGGCCATGCTCTTCTCGTGGATGCTATCTTGTCGGGGGATACGACGTGGTGTTGTGTTGCTGCGGGCGATGTGCTGATCAATACCGGCAGTCGGTAGTGGTCACCACGTACCACGGTATCACGGTGTTGGCTCCTACCCATGGTCCCAACTACCAGACGTGCCAGGTACCGGCCGGTGTCGATGGCCATCCATGCTCTCTCTCGTGGATACTATCGTGTGGGGTGCTGTGTTGGTGCGGACGGGTACGTACTCGTCGTATCCTCGTACCTGCAAATACATACTGGTACCTGGCAGTACGAGTACGTACTCGTCGTACATATCAGACAGCACAACTATACATCGACGAGGGACTCGTCTCATCAGCTCTATGATAAGAGTTCCACGGTGTGCGAGCACCGGGGCGCGGGCTGGGTCTCAGCTCCGAGCACCAAAAACATCGCACCCAAAAAATAGCACTTGACTTGATACTGGAACAAAACAAAATCCTTGATATAATAGTTTTTCTCGCTTTTTTAAGTCGCCACAGTCTGTGACCACAGAATTTGTATCTCTCTAGGATTGGGAATCAGGACAGGCACTGGGTGTACTGATGTGGTTGAGTAGAAAGAACGGGTTTAATGTGAAGACAACAACATGGATTACCGAAGAAATACTCTCTTAGGAATTCAGCACGAAAGTCAGGAAACGCCCTTCCTTGTGTCAACCAACGAGGCGAGCTACGCACGGCACACATACGTCCTCCAGAGAGCGCAGCGGCTGTCATAGCGGCAGATTTGCTTCAATGACGAGCAAAAAACGAGAGGCACTCTTTATGTTGTACCAGGTATATATTAATAGTTGAGCGGATACCCGGCGGCCATGTTAGTTAAGTTTGCGCATTGATTTCATTTCATTCTCGTGCGCGCCTTCTTCGTCTCGTGTGGGCAAGAGTGCCACTCTTTCCGGCCGCTTTTTTTTTGTTTCTTAATGTTTGTTTCGGATCTTCCTAGGGCTCTTCTAGCACCTTTCTTTGTCCTTTGTTTTGTGACCACGTGACCACACGGACTCTATTTTTGGAAGAGAGATGAAGCTGACTCTTGAAATATGAGAAATGAGAACATTGTTGGTGGTATTCGACAAATTGTGTCAGCTTTTTCATTCTGAATGAATAAGACCTGTGTGTGTGTTCTTCACTTTAAACCTTCCTTTCTACCCGTCGACATCCAGCACACCCAGTGTCCGTGCCGATTCTTCATCCTAAAAAGGTACCAGTTCTTCTGTGGTCACTAATGCCCTGCACATTGCGGAATTGAGTTGGAAGTGCCACGTACCCGTTGTATGGGTGGCGCCCAAGGGAAGGGAGACGGAGGGTGGGGGGGGTCATAGGGAAACCAGGACGGACGAAAGCAGGAAAGAGACGGCAAACAGAGTAGGTGCCAGACCGACTAGCTGGTAGAACCTGCCTGTACTATGGGCACAAACCTGCCTCGGCTGGCCTTCGGTGTGCTCCGGCTGGCTGTCCTATCCTGTCGTTCTCAGTCTTGCTCTGTTGGCGCTGTTTCGGTCCATTTTATTTTCTTTCATTTCATTTGGTTTTTGGCAAATAATATAATATTATGAAAACAACAGCAACAACAGCAACAACAACAACAACTGTTAAACAACAACAGCAACAACAATAACAACAATTTTTATTTGCTGTGAGTTTTCCAAGGTCAGGTTCTGTAGGGTTTGTGGATTTAGGGTACGGGTATGGAAGTGTTACAGAACTTACAGAAGTTCCGGGTACGGGTATGAAATTGTTACAGAACTCACAGAAGTTCCGGGTATTGTGACACAGGCGTACAGAATCACGGAGTCCGTGGGGGTCGAAAATTAAGTTGTACCTACCCGGCGTAATTGTGGCACGAAGGGCGTACAGAACTAGCAGAAGTTTCGGTAACGGGTTAGAATGTCGTACCAGAGCTATACAGAAGTTCCGGTACGGGTTGAAAGTGGCTCTACAGAATCACAGAAGTTCCGCGTATTGTGGCACAGCGTAACAGAACTCACTAGAAAGTTCCTGTCACGGTATAAACTTTGTACCCGTACCCGGTATTGATTGGCACGGGCGTACAGAACTTACAAGAAGGTTCCGGGTACGGTTATGACAGGTAGTGCACAAGAAACTACAGAAGCTTCTTTGTAGCGTAGTAAATTACCGGGAAAAAAACCCCGGGTCATGGTCTTACTACGTAACCATATAGAAAAATCTTGCAAGTTTTCATACATACCGTAAAGCGACACCTACGAGTAGCTAGGCAAATATTAAAGAATCTGGTCCGGTGGATTCTTATGCGAGGAGGTGTTCTCATATTTTAACATAACGGATCCGCATTTTTATTCTTCCTTTCTGTCATTGAGCCTGGGCTCTTTTTAGCCATTCTTTCTATTAGGTGACTGTACTTGCTGTACAGCAAGTAGTACAGGCACCTTACAAAAAACAGGTAAAGCTGGCCAAGCTCTGCATTTGCTTATTCAAGACAGGGTGCCTCGTCACGCTACAATAACATAATAACTTCATATTATTAAACGATTCGAAGTTAGTGATATTCACATCTAAATATCAGAGTGGCTTTTTCACTATTAAAATAATACCCTAGTTTCTATTTTCGTGCCCCCTACTGCCATCTTGACTGTCCTCGTGCGAAAGCGCGTTGAACCGACAAAAAAAAACAAGAGTAGCTACGTTACGTACGTACAGGTATGATTACGAACTGCAGTATTAATGCGATGTGATGTCACGCGTTGATACCGTACTCTTACGATACGTAATACGTATATACATAGTTATACGATAATAATATAATGTATGTATTCCATACGCACCTGTTACACAGTCTAATATCAATATTTTATAAGACGTATATTTCATCTTTGGGCGGCGAAATGTGCTCGGTTTATGATGTGGATTGTGAGCGGAGCGGGTTGCACAAATGTAATTTCGTTATTTCTTTTTGGTGTGACATGACCGTACAGAAATGCATATCTCACTCCTCAACAAATACGTCAGGAAGACGGCACTTTCAACTCCTTGAACTGACGGTCATATTTGTCTTTTATATCCTTGACTGAACGCCAAACTACAGTTTTTAGTGTTCGAAACACTCGAGATCCAAACCCATTGACCGACTGCCGTTTTCCTTGCACTGACTACTTCCGCATCTGACATCTGTACGGAACCAGGGTAATTGTGCGAGAGGATACCTTACCGGGGTATTGTGCAAAGGTCTTACAGACCTTACGTAAGTTTCCGGGTACGGGTCATGAATGTCTTACAGAATACAATTCGGGTTTAGGGTATGAACCCTTCATAACTCACAGAGTTCCGGGTTTGTGGCACGGGCGTACAGAACTCACCAGAAGTTCCGGCAGGCTACAAAAACGTTATGTACCGGTCCGGGTATGTGAAACGGGGCGTACAGAACTTACAGAGTTCCGGGTACGGGTATGAGGTCGTACAAGACTTACAGAAGTTCCGGGTAAGGGTATCAAAACCTTACTAGACATCACAGAATTTTCATGTAGGGTAATACCCGGGGTAATTACCCGGGATATGGTTTGTGAGGATACCCTACAGAACATAACCTTTGAGTTTTCAGTTTACAAAGAGAACTAAAGAGTGCGTTTCGGAACACTGCACCGCGTTCCCGCTGTCTGTATTTTTTTTGTAGGTTCAGTTTAGTACGCGTCCCCGTGCGAATGACAGGTGAATGTCCGTCCCTAGTTAGAATCAATGCTAGTGAGCTTCGAGATCCCCGGGGCATGTCTTAGGGACTTTTCTGGAGACGGTGTTTTTTATTGTCGGCGCCGCCCGTCGAAATGCTGTCGATTTTTTACTCCGCCGTCATTTTCGTGCTCGCAGTGGTTCATTTGTATAAAGTAGCGTTTTTCATATCGCACTGGATACCCAACCCAAAGGACAGGCGGTATCATGAGAAGGTTCGCTCGCGATCCTCTGTCGTTTTCTTGCTCGAGGCCCGCCCGCCCGCCAGCCCGTAGAAGGTGTGCACGAAGCAGTCAAAGGGGCCAGCCTCTGACGAGTATGACAAGAGCTTGCCAATTTACACCACCAGAGTTTAAAAAGCGTGCCCCGTGAGCGCGTTGTGTGGCAAGTACTCGAGTATCATCACGATACTCGTACGTAAAATGAGCACAAGTACAAGCAAAAACAGACTATAGGCCACACACACGACGACGACAACATCCTTCAACCTAACGGAGCTGGGCTGCTAGCTGATGCTTGCTTGCGTGTTTGCTGTTGTTGCTGCTGCTGCAGGTCAGTGAGAACGCTCTCCCCGCGCGAACAGACGCGTCATGACACGAAAACAAATTAGGCACCTGGAATCAAAGGAATATATACACTTACTTGCATCTATGACTTCATAGCTCGGCATCGGGGGAGGGGGCCGCGGGGCGAACTGCCGGCACTGCCAGATCGATAAATTAATATAGTTTTTGTACGATGCACGTATTGTGTTGCTTTCAGCAGCGACGGAGAAGAGTCCTTGCGCCCTTTGCTTGATATCTCATTAGCCCCGATGAGTTGAGCGGAGTTGAACTATATTATGGATAGCTCTCCATGTTTTCTTTTGACTGCGGTTACTAACTCGCTGGGCATCCGACTATAGCGCTCGTGGTGGCGGCGTTGCTGAGGGCACCTCAAGGGGGAAAAAACGCGAAAATCTTTGAAGCTACAGCCACCCGCGTCAAAAACGCCGGGAAAATAAATCGAGTTTTTTTCCTTTTTTTAATTTTTTTTACGAAAGGCGCCGCTATTAAAAAATTGCCCTTTTTCTCGCAAAAAATATCTTGACTCGCGGAAAGCGCGAGAGCGTGTGAGTTAGCAAAATTCGATGAAAATCGACGAGCGTTGGGAATGCTGAACCCTCTTTTTTTTTTTTTTCCCATCCCATTTATTATCTTCGCACGTTTGTCTTCTCCCTCCCTATTAGTAGTCGTAGCTCAGATCCGGGGTCACAAAGTAGGCTCCTCTCACTCCTCCCCCACTACGGTTCTTGCCTTGATTTTTATCGCGCAGAGGGTTCAGCCTTCCCAATGCTCGTCGATCTTCATCGAATTTTGCTAACTCGCCCTCGCGCGCTTTCAGCTAGTCAAGATTTTGTTTTGCGAGAAAAAGTCCCTACGAGCATGCACTCAGGGGGGCTCGAACTCGCGACCTTGACGCTGCGCGATAAAAATCAAGGCACGAACCGTATAGTGGGCAGGAGGGATAATAGCCTGTTTTGTGACCCCGGATCTAAGTTACGAGTATGGAGGGACAGGGACAGAAGTGCGAAGATAATAAATAAAAGGGGAAAAAAAAAAAAAAAAAGGGAAAAAAAAAAAAAAAAAAAACAACTCTTTACTGCGCAAACCGTGCAAATACATGCCGAAGATAGCCCTTATCCCGGTTTTAGTATGCCCAGCGGGGCACCGGCCCTCCCTAGCGCCACCGGACCCCCCGCCGCACCGCGAGACTGCGCGACGCCCACCCCAAACAGCACAGTCCTCAGTGACCCCCGCGAACGAACGGGGCGTCGATGCCCGAGACTCGGCGAGCGGGAGGCGTGGAGAGGCGCTCTCTGTCGGGTCTGGTGGCGTGCTCGGGAGAGCTGTGCCCCCCCGAGGAATATACTAAAACCGGTACATTTTTGAAGATTCGAAACGACGTCTTTACCATCCTATCACCAGCAGCGTAGTTTTGAAGAGACCTGAAACAAAATCATCACTATATTCATTTTCATTACGTATTAACACGACGAGCAATAAATAGTGATACTTGGTAGGTTTGTTTCTCGTGCTGCTGTCTGTCCTTGTAGTTGAAGTTTTGATGCATACTCGTACACGTATTATACACCTAGTATTGTTATTATTATAGAAGACAGCGCTTTTTGGGTTCTTATTTTTCATGTTCCCATTTTCTTTCATGTTGTGGTGTCTTTTCCCTATATTATGCGTACATATCATATCATATGATGTGTAATACGTGCTCGAACAGCGCCACAGCAGTTAGTTCAGCAGCAGCAGCAGCGGCTTACTTGCCCAGTTTGTACTATTAATACGAGTACGTACGACTCGCTTTTTCAAAACCTGCCGTATGCATATACAGCAGAGCAGTCGAAGAACGTTCTACGCTGCTGCTGCCACTGCTTGCTGCTGCTATGACATGTATCATACTTGCAACTCGCAACGCTCCGATACACGTATTTTTGCGAAATCTTCACCGTCGTGTACGTGCATAATACCAGGTATATAAATATGTATCATTCGTATCATATATTATACGTGCGTATGGTCTTCATACATCAGTACGAGTACGGGCAAACTCTGAACAGAGACAAACAGAAGTCGTGTCGATAAAATATCCGAGCATATTGTAAGGATCATTTTATACTATTAATAATATAAATAACAAACCGTTTCTTACAATCCCGGGCAACTTGTAGACGTGGGTACCCTACGTAAGTATAAAACGGAATGTAAACGCCGGAGTTTCGGGGCTCTCTTACCTTCCACGGCCCCCGACGAAGAAGGCGACCAAGCGATCAAGCAAGCCCACCTAGCCCATGATCGAAATAGCACCATCAATACTCAGCCCAGGCTTTAGGAAACACACAGCAGCAGTAGCAGTCACACACACTATTTTGGCAGGCCTGGGGCAGAGCTGCTGCTGGTCACACCCGTTTTTTTGTTGTGTTGACCCCCTTTCCCTCGTATCACTATATATAACGTACGCCTGCATATCTATACGTACGAGGGACCCCCGACCCCCGACGAGGCAGTCCCGGCCACCAGCATCCCGAGCCGGCCGAATCAACCTATAGAGTCTTTCCAAGCACAGCATCCAAGCCGGCCAAGCCAACCTGGAGTCTCACCAAGCACATCATCATATATCCAAGCGCTGACCCCTGGTCGTATACGTTCGGGTTCGGGTTTGGGTTCGGGTCGGAGGGTCGGCACCAAGCGCAAAATCTCCGTAAAGATTCACGATGTCGAAAGGTGTACTGTAACTACCCCTCGGAGGAGGCCCGAGGGACAACAAAAACCCCCAAAGATCCAAGATCGAACAAGCAGTATCCTTGTTGCTGCACCCCCTGAGCCCTGAGCCCACTTCAGACCCCACTCCGTCTACAAAGAGCAGGAAAGTTGGTTCGGGATCAAACACAGAGATTATTTATACGTACAGCGTGTGGCATCCTCGTAGACCAGCCCCTCCGCATCTACCTGGCTGGAGGGGATATAGAGTGTGATGCGCGCGGGGCACGCTCCTCGCCCAGCGATACCTCCGTGCAGCGGAGTCCACTCGCTCCTTGCTCTCAGGTGTTCGCGCTGCGGAAGGGTGCTGCAGGTGTCAGTACGTATACTGTAGGAGCCAGCAGTTCATTCACCGATACGGCACACAACACCAGATGGACGAAGGTGGCGGTGGAAGGGCACGCAAACGTGCTGGTGAAGCGCGTGGTTCCTAATACAAGAACGGTGGGAATGAGGAGCGTGACAGACGCCTTCAAGTGGTCAAACTCCTAACTGCATTAAGCTACTGCGTTGGCGGCTCTTCTCTTTTTGCTGTGTTCCTGCAATTAATTGTCATTGATGGGATCGTTTTTTATTCTAAGCGATTTGGGTCAGCACATAAACCTTTTTTTACTGACCGGCAGGTAATTGATGGGTGTGCGTGGTGGGTGAGAGATTTACTGGGTTGGTCGGTTGGTCCCTCGGCTGGTAGTCCCACAATCACCAACACCACCCACCAACATTTACTGTTAATTAAGCGATGCGTGTCAGCGCAAAAACCTTGTACGAGTACAGAGAAAAATGTACCAGTAAACAAATACATCTGAATCATTTCATAATTCGTTTTTGTTGTATGATCTTTTTGCTCGTATTTTGTAAAATCTGTATCAGGTATCAGGTCGGTTGGTCCCTGGGCTGGTAGTCCTACAATCACCAACACCACCCACCAACATTTATTGTTAAGCGATGCGTGTCAGCGCAAAAACCTTGTACAGAGAAAAATGCAAACTAAGAAATCTGAATCATTTCAGAATTCGTTTTTATTTGTATTGTCTTTTTGCTCGTATTTCGTAAAATCTGTATCATTTCAGAAATCGTGTTTTATTGTCTTTTTGTTTTCTGCATCTCTCAGCAGCAGCAGCAGATAAGAAATGGGATGGAAAAAAAAAACAAAATGCTGCTGCTGCTGAACGAGTGCGTACCAGGAACCACCACCAAACCACGGGACGAAGCCACCACCAACCACCACCAGCCACTACGAGCAACAACAACTTCTGGTGCTCCTGCGGCTCGTGGGGCAGGGGTGGTGGCGGTGGTGGTGATGGTCGTCGTTGTGGTGTTTGCTGGTGATGGTGGTGTGTGTGCTGTGTGCGATGATGGTCTTCCTCTTCTCGTCCGATCATCACCGTTGTTGCTCTACTGCCGAGAAATGTGGTCTTCAGTTTCAACCCTTGACAGCCTTGACATGCCGTGACTGTCACCAAACAACTAGTTTTTAGTGTGGAACACGCCACCCTACACCCTTGACAGCGCATGTTTTGCCTTGCTTGACATGTCTCCTCATCGTTGCTATATACTACTGCTAGTTTGCTCTACTGCCGAGAAATCCCAGTGACACAATTTGGTACTGGCAACAGTTTAGGGCAGTCACTACCGCCTAGCTCTCCGATCTCGGCACGGCTTTCGACACGAATAGCACAGGACGGTCGGCACAAATAGCGGGCCTCTATCAGTCCCGAGCGTGTCTGAATCGGTTCAGTGTACGCGTCGCGCGCCAAAAAAAAGCAAAGCGAACGAAGTGCGGACGAAGTGCGAAGTGCAGACGAAGTGCAGACGAGCAGACAGACGAGCAGACAGACAAACCTCAATATTAAGGATTCTTTAAATAAAGCCACGCTGCGGCAGCTTTCAGAACTGTTTTTTGTCCGTTTGTGTCCGTTCGCGACCAGGGGGGTACACCCCCACGGGCACATACCCAACCATTATGAAGAGCATCTATTGATGCTTCGAAGGGCTGCGCCCTTCTCAGCATCAATATCTCCTCATTACAAGAACGGTGGGAATGAGGAGCGTGACAGACGCCTTCAAGTGGTCAAACTCCTAACTGCATTAAGCTACTGCGTTGGCGGCTCTTCTCTTTTTGCTGTGTTCCTGCAATTAATTGTCATTGATGGGATCGTTTTTTATTCTAAGCGATTTGGGTCAGCACATAAACCTTTTTTTACTGACCGGCAGGTAATTGATGGGTGTGCGTGGTGGGTGAGAGATTTACTGGGTTGGTCGGTTGGTCCCTCGGCTGGTAGTCCCACAATCACCAACACCACCCACCAACATTTACTGTTAATTAAGCGATGCGTGTCAGCGCAAAAACCTTGTACGAGTACAGAGAAAAATGTACCAGTAAACAAATACATCTGAATCATTTCATAATTCGTTTTTGTTGTATGATCTTTTTGCTCGTATTTTGTAAAATCTGTATCAGGTATCAGGTCGGTTGGTCCCTGGGCTGGTAGTCCTACAATCACCAACACCACCCACCAACATTTATTGTTAAGCGATGCGTGTCAGCGCAAAAACCTTGTACAGAGAAAAATGCAAACTAAGAAATCTGAATCATTTCAGAATTCGTTTTTATTTGTATTGTCTTTTTGCTCGTATTTCGTAAAATCTGTATCATTTCAGAAATCGTGTTTTATTGTCTTTTTGTTTTCTGCATCTCTCAGCAGCAGCAGCAGATAAGAAATGGGATGGAAAAAAAAAACAAAATGCTGCTGCTGCTGAACGAGTGCGTACCAGGAACCACCACCAAACCACGGGACGAAGCCACCACCAACCACCACCAGCCACTACGAGCAACAACAACTTCTGGTGCTCCTGCGGCTCGTGGGGCAGGGGTGGTGGCGGTGGGGGTGATGGTCGTCGTTGTGGTGTTTGCTGGTGATGGTCGTGTGTGTGCTGTGTGCGATGATGGTCTTCCTCTTCTCGTCCGATCATCACCGTTGTTGCTCTACTGCCGAGAAATGTGGTCTTCAGTTTCAACCCTTGACAGCCTTGACATGCCGTGACTGTCACCAAACAACTAGTTTTTAGTGTGGAACACGCCACCCTACACCCTTGACAGCGCATGTTTTGCCTTGCTTGACATGTCTCCTCATCGTTGCTATATACTACTGCTAGTTTGCTCTACTGCCGAGAAATCCCAGTGACACAATTTGGTACTGGCAACAGTTTAGGGCAGTCACTACCGCCTAGCTCTCCGATCTCGGCACGGCTTTCGACACGAATAGCACAGGACGGTCGGCACAAATAGCGGGCCTCTATCAGTCCCGAGCGTGTCTGAATCGGTTCAGTGTACGCGTCGCGCGCCAAAAAAAAGCAAAGCGAACGAAGTGCGAAGTGCGAAGTGCAGACGAAGGACAGACGAGCAGACAGACGAGCAGACAGACAAACCTCAATATTAAGGATTCTTTAAATAAAGCCACGCTGCGGCAGCTTTCAGAACTGTTTTTTGTCCGTTTGTGTCCGTTCGCGACCAGGGGGGTACACCCCCACGGGCACGTACCCAACCCATTAGGAAGAGCATCTATTGATGCTTCGAAGGGCTGCGCCCTTCTCAGCATCAAATATCTCCTCATTATAACAGGCATACCAGGTACCAACCTGGACGGATATGTAAGGACTGTTTGATGTTTATATTAATGTGAAAACGATGCTTATATTTCCGTGCAGAGTGACATGTATACACAAAGAGTCGAAAGTAGCTCGTGTACGGCAGGCAGTAGTGGTCTCTTCGGCACGTAGGAAGGTTGGAACACCCAGACAGAGCTGAATCACCCTCCTGCCTTCATACGACCCCAGCCGCGATGCGTATATTAATCCTTCGTCAGACTAGAGGTCGCGCGATCCCCAATCAATCCAATCGGATTTTCCATCTGCTTATTATATCGGCCACGTATTGCCGAAGTAGTGGGGAAAACATGGTTTTGTATACACAAGTCTTGGAGTTCGCATGAAGTCACGCCGAGTAACTCCACCGCAGGATGGTTGTAGAGGGATGACGGGAAAATACGCACTGATTGATCAAGACGTGCATATCAGGCATGCATCTATATGTACATGCTATCGCCCAAGAGAGTACCTTGCAGGGTCTTGGCTCTCGCGCGTTAATCGCGAAAAAACAAGGCGCAACGCACTACCTGGTACCCTGTGAGCCTCACATCAAGTGGGAAACTGCACATATATGCATGCCTGTTTCTGCGCAGCATTGGGCCACTCCGCCCGTAAAATAATGACTTGGGGTGATCTGCCTCGGCAAGTACGGGAGTTCATCGACGGGAAGCAGGCGGTGATGGGTCGCAGGTATAGGCCGTGCTAGGCGTAGGGTTGCATCGGCGACGAAATCGTCTCTGTCTACAGCAGTACCGACCCGGGGGTACCCACTGACGGAGTTATCAAACGCCAAAAAATGGAACCCAGGAGACAAACGGGTGCCATGAAAAAAGTGTGGATGCTCGCCAAACACAGTAGTGGGTGCGTGGATACTTGGAGAGAGGTAGCAGATCAGATGCTGCCGGGGATGGGCGAGACTAGCGCCGATGTGCACGCACGCGCGAGTTGACAGCCGGGTCATGGCGTTCAACTGCTGCCCGGCTATATATACGGCTATATATGCGGATCGTTAGCCTGCGGTGCAACCCGTCGTCTGGCAATCCCGGGGGTCTAGCCCGTGCAGGATACTTCGATATTTTGCCCTTTTCGCTTTCGGCTTGAAGCATTTTGAGCTACGAAGAATTGAAAAAAACGACGTTGGTCGTGGGGAATCGAACAACGTCGATAAAACAAACGAGTTTCCTACAATCAAGTTGTAGACTCAATCAAGATAACTCCTGAGCTAAAATCAAGTAAGTTGCGCGTGACTACTCAAAACGCAACACAAAAACCTGGCCAAAATCAGCTCTCTGAAGGTGACCCCCCCGTCCCCGTTGATAAAGTCACTTAACAACCACTGTTTGTCGACCAATCAGATGACTCCTTTCAAAAACGTTGACCAATAGGAAAACTGCGGGCACGAATTGTCTCTCTTTGTGTCCATGGCCATTTTTTCCCTCATCCCATTTGCTTTCTTCACTTTTATTTTGTTTCTCCCTCCTATTAATAGTCATATAGCTCAGATCCAGGGTCACACAGCAGGCTCGTCTCCCCCCTCCCCACTACGGTCCGTGCCTTGATTTTTTTTATCGCGAGAAGACTTCAGCCCTTTCTTCCCTCGTCGACTCGAGTCGAATTACGCCTATGTGACCACGATAGAGGCGCTTTTATAAGTTGGCTCCTTTTTTTTTTGTTTTGCAAATTTATTTTCACAAATCTCACTACTGCTGGTTTCGAACTCCAGGATCAACGCTATTAATAGTGGCTTTCGAGGGTAACCACTGGGCCACCAGGGCGACTGGCATATTATCCGCTGATCCCGAACCAGAAGTTTTAATTCCAATTGGGTAAAGCTACGCATACTATTGTACGTAGGGTCATACTCCAACCGACCGCACTGCCGATCCTTGGTCTGACGTCCCTTGCACATATCAAGTCCATCTCAACGTAGTTTTCGTACCGTAAAATAGTGGAACAGACACGCGATAGCTTTCGAGGGGAACGACTAGGCCACCCGGGCGACCAGCATATTATCTGCCGATCCCGAGCCAGGTGTTTGGATTCCCGTTGGGTAAAGCTACGCATACTATTGTACGTAAGATCGTGATCCAATCGACCGCACTGCCGATCCTTGGTCTGACGTCATTTGCACGCATCATGCCCATCTCAAAACGCAATTTTCGTATCACAGCATCGTGGAACAGACACGATCGAGTCGTCGTCCGTGTGTTATGCAAGGCGAGTTTTAGCTTCATTCATCCTTTCAACTATCCACCCAATCGCCCGCCCTCCCGCCAATAACCCCCCATCCACCCAATAACCCATCAGCAACACAGCTCAGGCGTCAATGTAGTACGAATGCACAATTTGCCGCGCGTTCGGGGGTCACCTGGAAGAGCCCCGAAGACCTCAAGAGCCTCAAGTTCTACAACGTGGGGTGGGTAGGTAGGCCGACAACTATGGGAAGGGCTGGGGGCGCTTTACGAAACTGCAGGAAAATCACGGCCGAAGGTATCGCGACTAACTGAAAAAAGCGAGCCTATTCAACGGAGAGCTCTATAGGTCCAACCTATATTGCTAGCAAGTAGACACCGAAAACACATTCAAGTTAGACAACCGCTCACAAAGAAAAAAAACGCCTCAGTTCAGACAGCACCACATACAGATATGTCGCTAGACGAGCTCCATACGATGCGCCGAGTTCATGTGTCTTTGCCGTCGAGCGCAGCACAAAGGTCCCTTTATCAAGCTGGTGCAGAAATAAATATAATTACAGAAAAGTAACGAGCTTGACGACAAACATCGCAAGGTACTGGAGTCCTTCTGCCTCCTGTTCTCACGTTGCAGTATGGTTCCATCGATATAAAGTACGACGGCACTAAAACAAAGGGTGGAACTCCCCCCCCCCTGGCGCTTGCACCAAATGTGCGCATGCAGAAACTGACCGAAAATCAAAACCAGGCAAAATAATACCGCGGGAAACGCGGTAAACACGCGGTACGACAAACGCACTTACACGCGACAGGCTCAACATGCACACACACGCATATCGTCCCCTTTGCGCATGCATGCAGAAGCGCGGGAAAGGCGATGACGCGCCTCACGATACACGCGACACGCGCAACAGAAGCAAACGCCCGTCGTGCCTTTCACAACAAGCCCGCTCATCGCCCTCCCACGCTAAGGTACGTACGTCCATCGTGTATACCCCTACGATAAGTACGTTCACCGTCTCCCCGCTATAAATCACAGGCCACACACAACGACAACCAAATCAGGTTTTTATCGTCCACGCGCAGGCGGCCTCGCAACCCCAACCCTCGGGAGTGCTCACGAACTGTCCTAACGGGCAGAACCGAAACCACAGGCTCCTCGACATGGCTATCCTGCCGAACACCAACACAAACATGCCCACATACCACACGCAGTTCGCGGTATCATGCTGCTCCCACAACACATCAAACGGTTGTCTCCGATCTGATACAAAAAAAAACAGAAGACATCCAATCGCCCGTCTTTGTTTTTAACGCGTGTGCTCCGCCATGAAGTTGATGAAGCGCTCGCAGTACAGCTCCGGGGCCACGCAGCTCAGCTCGTTCCTAGTCCGGCCCAAGCCTTTGTACCACGTTTCCGCGTGCTTCATCCTGGTGTAAACCTGTTCCGATTCGACAAAAAAAACGTTCATTAACTTTTTTTTTTCGATTTTCGACCGTTTCGTCCGGCCCAGAGAGACGGATGAGCACATTTTTCTTGTTACTATTACCCTGGTGTGTATTATAACGATTTCATTTGGACACTATGTAACAGGTTCTAGTCAGCGCGTACATAGCTCCACTGGGGCTGGTTTTTATGTAATGCCCGTCGGTTCGGCTATAGACAAACCGCCAACAAGCGAATAGCCATCGAGGCGTGCCAGTGTGCATGTCAGCCAAAGTACAAAGGCACGGTAATTGTGTGTGTGTGTGTGTGTGGGTGTGTGGGTGTGTGTGTGTGGGGGGGTGACCCCCCCCCAAACATCCATTTCATACCTAGCTCAAGCAATTCCGTGATTCGCACCCCCCGCATACCAGCAAACACTCATTCGCCCAGGGACACATATATCCACCCCCTCGTGGGTGCATATGCTCACCCCCGTGAAGGAGGGCGGGGTAGCTGCGTTGTCACAACGACAATGCTTGAGTTAGCCGGGTCAAATCAACCATACGTGCCCTTCTTGACGCGCAAAAAACAGCACAAGAGCTCATATCCCCGCGCACGAAGAGGCGTGGGCTATTTCCATCGCCAGGGAGGGGGGGGGCAACAACGTGAACGCACTATCTCTGACATTTGTTTGTTGGCCATCGCTTGTATTTGCATTTTGCAGCTCAATCTGCGTGGGTTTTACCGCTCGGTAACCTCTTAAACAACTCGTGGTGAGGTCATAAGCCACTATTGTCTTCCACTCCCCCCGCCCCCGGTGCATGGGTTGGTTTATTTTGCGAAAGGTTAAGGGTCGGCAATCCCACTACTCGTCGATTTTTACGTTTTTTTCATCAACTCATGCGCTCGCGCTTTTCGCGCCGGAATAAGATGATACCACCGGAGTTCGAAATCCCCGCGCTTTCGACAGCGGGAGTGACAGTCTTATCACTTGGACTGCCCAACTCCGCTTTTGGTACGGAATTGTTAAGTATTCCCATACTGACGGTAACAAATTTCCTTGTACGTACTACAGTTGGGTGTCTTAATCAGACCTGAGCCATGCTTCTTTTGATGTACGGAAGGTATGGTACTTTCGGGTTCAGCGTTTTCTGACTGACGAGGCTTCTCAATTGAGAAACTGCCTAATTGCACTCCCGGCTGAATTGCAAAATACCACTCTATTCGAGAACATAGTCCCTGTTTGATAGCCCCAACGGGGAATACATTCTCGGACAGAGTGATGTTGATCGAGATTAAGGCCCGCCCACCTATTGGGATTGTTTGTTCATGTGGTGGCGTATAGGAGTGGAGCGTGAAATATTTCTTTTTAGTCAAAACCGGCTTGTTGGATGGAGGTATAGAGGTCCTCATTTAGAGGAGCCTGATGCAAAAAAAGGTACAGTACCCGTCCTACCAAAGCATGAGTAGATAAAAAAAAAGGTACCACCCCTCCCACCAAAGCATGGCTAGACGAAAAAAGGTTTTACCACAGTGCCCCTCCTACCAAAGCATGGCTAGACAAAAAAAAAAAATGACTACAGTACCCCTCCTACCCAAAAACATGGCTAGAAAACAAAAGGTACCACAGTACCCCCTGAAAGCATGGCTAGACCAAAAAATGTATCACAGTACCCCTGCAACCCAAAAGCATGGCTAGACAAAAAAAGGCACCACAGTACCCCTGCTACCGCAAAGCATGGCTAACCTGCAGGACGTCGATGACGCCCAGCCAGTAGATTTCTTCGGGGCCGTCGCCTTCCGAGTTTATCCCTCCATCGGGTCGGAATCGGAGGGTGGGCACGGCTGACCCGTCTGCCAAAGGCCGCGCGGTCACCGCCACCGCCCCACTTCTTTTTTGCGACGGGGGGTGTCGAGAACCGCGGCGGCCCAACAACAACGGGAGGAAAAAATGAAGCGTTAGCTTGGCAACCTCAAGCGCAGTACCACGGCAAGGACAAAACAAATCAGAAGGCGTGGCATTCAAGAGACAGATAAGATCTACGTAGAACTGGCGGGGATGCGGAGGTTTCCATCGCGCCTCAGTAAGGCAGGGGCAGCGGCGAGGAGAGCGGTTGCTAAAACACCACCGCTGCGGGGCTTGAGAGTAACCCAGCTCGTCACAACGAAAATAAACCCGAGGTGATTTTTTACTACTACGAGTACTGCCTATTTTCCCCCACATAAATTCCAAGCAGTTTGTCTCAAAAAAGAAAAACGTGTGTCCAGGTCTAAAGAGGGTACATAAGGGGTCCTGTATTCACGACGACACGAGGGGTGTCGAGATCGTGGCACCCGGGCCGCCAGCTACTTCGGATTTTTTTTTTATCCCGATCAACTAACCGCACATGCCTGAGGGCACACAAACGCACACAAAAAAAAACACAAAGCGAAAAAAAAAACATACCCGAAATGTTTACAACGTTATAAAATAAAAAGGGCTCCGCTGAACAGCAACCAAAGGTGCTATATTGGAGACCGGTCGTTTTGGGCGCGCGTGAAAATGTCAATCTCAATCCCAAATCTGACTTAATAGCCTGTGCTAGATTTTGTGGGGACATCCACGGTCAGTTCTACGACCTGGTTGAGCTGTTCAAGGTCGGGCGGGGGAGTGCCCGGATGAAAACTGTTCATTCTTGGGCGACTTTGTCAAAGCATTTTCGGCCTCACTACACTGGTTTTAGTGTAGGAGGTGGTCAGTCAAGGCAGTCAAACCGCGGTCACCTGTTGGCCTTAATGCACTGGTTTTAGTGTAGGGGGTGGTCAGTCAAGCAGTCAAACCGCGGTCTCATGTTGGCCTCAATATGCTAGTTTTAGTGTAGGGGGAGGTCAGTCAAGCGGTCAAACCGCGGTCCTATGTTGGCCTTAATATACTATTTTTAGTGTAGGGGGGCGGTCAGTCAAGGCGGTCAAACCGCGGTCTCATGCTGACCTTAATATACTAGTTTTAGTGTAGGGGACGGTCAAACAAGACGGTCAAACCGTGGTCTCATGTTGACTTCAATATACTAGTTTTAGCGTACGGGACGGTCAAACAAGACGGTCAAACCGCCGCCCTCCTAGAGGTCTTTCGACCGCAACCGCGTCATCAAACATCTGAAATGCTCTTTTGTCGGGACGGGGATACACTCACTCTCCGCCGCTGTCATCAGGACCGTCGGCTTTCCCCTCTTCCTCGATCGGCGACGTCGGTGCACGGAACGAAGGAAGCTTCTTGAAAGCGGTAACGACCCGGTCCGTAGCTTCGTCCGCGAAAGTAAAGCTGAAGAGATAGGAAAGGGAGCGAGGGCCGTCATGACCGGGTGAAAAATGCAAGTCAGTGAACTTTGTCTTTGCGCTGTGGCCGAAAGGTAACAACAAAAAGCCGCAAAAAGTCAGTCAATCGGTATTTGCGCCGACCGCAACAGGTCAACATGATACCTCGAAAAAGTCAGTCGAACTGTCTCTGACCCGGACGAACGGTCAACAAAAAACTCTCAAAAACGTCAGCCAACTTCTGTTTGCACTACGTACGGAACTGTGGGCGAAAAGTCAACCAAAAAAAGCTCGCAAAAGTCAGTTAAATTGTGTTTTTGCGCTGGCCTACAGGTCAACAAAAGTCAGTTAAATTGTTTTTATGCGCCACGAGACTGAATAACTAAGAAGCCACTTTTGCGTTCGTGCGCGTTTGCCTGTTGCCCTGGAGGCGTTCGCTCCGTGTACCTTACACTGATTGCCCAAGCCATGTTCGTACTTTGGCCTGTGAATTTCGCGGGTACGGCGATGTATTTGTTTACTCCCCGACAAAATAACGCCTCACGGTAACAATTGAAACTCTCCACTCGGAAGCGTCCCCTACATCACCCGCGAAGCCCTCTAACGGCCGTCCTACTCACAAGCACACTGACGGATGCGTGACAAACGAGAGCAACAACATAACCAAACACAGTCCACCACGCAGATTTTTCTTCAGGCGCAGGTTTAGCCCACAGAAGCACACACACACAAGACCAATTTCTCGACGCTGAAGCTCTAAAAACAACCCCGAAACAACGGGTAAGGGTGCGACAACTACAGTAGAAACGTTTTTACCCCGCGGCGTTGTATTCTATATACGGCGGCGGGCGATACAACCCCGTCGCGACAATGTTTCAGGAAAACGAAACGCTCCGCAGTCAGTCACCCCCCACCCCCCACGCCCCAACAAAATAAAAATACGCGCTTGCCGGTCATGGTTGCTTTTCTCGCTCACAATTCCGCCTGCTTGTGGCGTCTGAGGATTCGCTCCGGGGGGCGCGACGCGTCGTGGACAGAGACGAACATGGAGTAGTCCATCACGTTCACGCTGCACAAGAACTCGGCATCTGCCCGCATCACCTGGAGCGGCGGGGAGCGGTCGAGTGCAGCGGTTTGTCCGTGTGTGGAGGGGAAGGGGGGGAGGGCGTACTCATTTGTTGCTTGCTTTAGTCATTTGACCATTGACCACGCACCCCTTTCGAGACGGAGCACCGTGGGGGGGGATGTACTCATGTCATGCATGGCCGCATGCCTCAAACGGGTTAACAAGGCCGTCGGGCGCAGGGGCTTGGTGTGCCGACGAAAAATCGTACCAGGTGCATACGAATTGTAGTTACTTTTAACGCGACAACATCCCGAAACGGCGACCGAAGAACGTAAAACATTAAAAAAGAGAAACAAAAATAACAGAACCAACAACACCAGAAACAAAAAAACAGAAACGAAAACGAAAACAAACAAGAAACAAAAACGCCTTTCGCACGAAGCGCTAAGAAGCTTCAGATATGCCAGTTATCACGAGCTTTTTGCTATATATGTGCAACGTACGACTACTGTCCATAGCTGCGATGGAGCACCTTAAGGAACGCGTCTCTCTGGGAACCGAGGCGAAACGTGCCGTTGGCCTTCCTGAGGTTGTTGTCCTTGAGGACCTTCTCTCCTTCCTTCGCCGTCCGGTGCACCGTCGATCCCTTCAGGTCGTACTTCGTGTGAATCTGCACCGGCGACGTTCCATCAATGCTGCAATCGTTTTTTCCCCAGGAAACACATCGGAGGATAACGGCAGCAACGACAGGAAAAAAAAAAGCACAGCAGTTTTCATGAGGCGAGCGGAGGGACGCTGCTGCGGGAGTGTCGAGGCGGCCCAGCGTTGTGAAGAAGCACAGGTGCAGAGGGTTTGTTCGTTAGAAGGAGCTACCTATTGGGCTATAACTTCAATCGCCAAAAACTCGAGTCTCGTGAGAGATCAATCGAACCCCGACGTGCAGTATATACTTCCTTCTATAGGACAGATGGGGGGGAGGGGGGCGCCCATGCAGACTTGATTTGGTTTTGTGGTCCAAGGGCAGCAGAAAAGCAAGGCGTGAGTGCCGTTTGACGCACAAGGCCTCTCCCGCCCTCCCATTTGTTTGGTCTATCCGCGGAAGGGAGAATATGCTGTATATATCGAGAGAGGTTCGAACATTGAAGGCATTTACCAAAAATACGCAAATTGAATACACATGAGACGAATTATCTCGTGTATTGTTTTCGTCGAAAACAATTCAGCTGATTGCCGTCATCAGTCATTGTCGATTTATTTTGCCTACGGAAGCTGTATCGAGAGAGGTTCGAACATCGAAAGCAATAGTATGAAAATCGAGCGATTGAACACACACACAATACGAAGAAGCTACGAAGGATCTCATGCGTTATTTTTCGTCAAAATCAGTTCAGTTGGTTGCCGTTATTAGACGTCATCGGTTTCCTTTCTCTACGGCAAGGAAGCAAATGCTGTACACAGCGAGAGAGGCTCGAACATCCGAAAGCAAAATATGAAATATAAGCGAACGAACACGCAAGTTCGTCGAAAACAGTTCTCAGCCGACTTCCGGCATCAGTCGTCGTCGATTTCGTTTGTCTGCGTACAGAAGCTGCATCGAGAGAGGTTCGAACACCCGAAAGCAAGAAACGTGAAAATCGAGCGATTGAACAGACACAATACGAAATACCCCATGTGTCTATTTTTAGTCGAAATCAGTTCAGCTGATAGCCGGTATCCCTCGTCGTTGGCTTATACTGTCTACGTACGGCAAGGAAGCAGATGCTGTCATACATACCAAGAGAGGTTCGAACATCGAAAGCACGAATATATCAAAATGAAGCAAACTGCACACACGTAATATATCGTGTTTTATTTCCGTCGAAAACAGTTATCAGGTGGTTACGGTCGTCATCAGTCGTACAGTTCTCAGGGGGTTACCGTCGTCATCAGTCGTCGTCGTCTGCCGCGCGCACAGGTCTCACCACTTCATGACGATGAACGGAGTTTTCTTGCGGCCCTGGTTGACAAGGTACATGCCGCAGAAGCGGATCAAGACTGAGTCCGGGTGCGTGCGGTGGTGCTCGTAGTACTGCGGCAGGATTCCTAAGAAAAAGTTCGCCTCTGCCCTCTGGAACGACAGTGCGTACGTAGCGGGTTTGGCGGAGGGCCAACAACGGAGCGATTTGCTTCATTCAGCCACAGTTTGGTTCGTTTTCGTTTCGTCGGTATTTTCAATTATATTACTGCGTTCACTTTTAACTCCCATGTTCATGTGTTCACTACTACTGGGTATTCTTACATTTCATTTCTATTTTTTATCTGTTAACCCCTTTTTGCAACGGCACCCGCCTTTTTGGCGACAATTTACATGACTTTGTTAGAGTAGGATGATTGCTGCAGTAGCCAAACTGATTATATCTGGCCGGACCCAGCCAGGCAGCGTCCCAGTCCAGTCCGTTTCGTGGCCACGAAGCACAGGCATCCCGCCAACAGTAGACGAAAACAGCAATCGGCAAGCGTGGTTCAACACAGGCCTTACCGTGCGGAGGGTAAAAACAATTTAGGGGCTCGGAAAAAATGCCGAATCTCGCGGATGGATGACCAGCACACAGCGTTTGTCACTTGAGACTTAGCGAGCATTAGCGCTAGTTTTGCATGTCACTCGCAAAACGTTGATACAGAAGGGTACTGGATGGGTACCCTGGCGCGATGCGACACAAAGCGCGGCCACTTCCGTTGCGTAGAGCAGAGCATCAGCGCCGTTTTTGAAGGTCACAGAACGTTTGGCACCAAGATGCAGAATGGGTTATATTCGTGGCGCGACGAGTCTGCCGGCGGAGAGTTTAGGCGTGACCAAACAAGACAGCAGAATGCGGCAGAACGAAGCACGTACCACAACACCGGAAAGGTTTTCCTAGTGAGTGGAGGCGTACTACGATACTAACCGTGGCGTCCCGGAGTTTTCAATCTCGTCGAACGATACCATTGCGTGAACCGCGCGGAAAACTCGCTTAATCCCTGCGGACTATATACACACCTTCATGTTCTTGATGATGTACTTCTGGTCGTGAGAGTAGAAGAAAAAGCTGCCGGATTTGGAGTTGGTGATGAGCTCGAGGTAGTCGTAGTCGCCTGCCACGGAGTACATGTACGATGACTGCGACACAACACCAAGAGTTCACAGTCGTCGTACAGGGCAGCAGCAGCAGAAGCAGGAGCGACGTAAGTTGCGGCGGTTAGACCAGGCCACAAAACGTTTGTGTGATGCCGGAGAGCGGAGGCTGAAGATGCTCGCTTTGAGACCTCAACAAGCTTTTCAGGATTGTGGGAATTCCAAGAACGGCGATGCAACGGTGTACAGCAGTGACAGTATCAAAGCCGACCGCTGGAGAAGGCAAGACGATCTCAGACTTGGCAAGAGGAGAACACGCGCACCTCCGAATGACGCACGTGAACTGGCAACAGCTGGTGTAGGAACCTCGCTTCGGCGCCTTTGGGGGATCGCGGTCGACCGCTTGGACCCAAGACATTTTCTAGAACGTGTAACGACGCAAGGCAAGCGCACGTTCAAAAATCAAAACGAACCAAACCAAAATCAATACATAAAAAATCTACGAATTATTTTCTCTTGAAAAACTTGAAAAACGAGACAATTTGGCTTCATGTTCCTATATACATGCATGTACGACAACTCCGACAAAGGGTTCCTACATACGTCCGCGCGTGCAAAAAAGTGGAGGTCGTTTTTATTCGAACAACGCCGAAAAAACAAAACAAAAGCGGACTGCTTGACTGACGATACCTCGTCGATGCCGTAGATCTCCCGCAGTTTCCTGAACGCTTTGGGAGCGTAGTCTCGGAACTTGAACGTCTTGTTGAGCTTGTGCGAGGGCGTGGCGAAGCGACCCTCCGTACCGGCGGGAGGAAAGACGTACCGGTCCTCCTGCCAAGGGCAGATAGCACGTGTTACGGGGGGGGGGGTAATGCAGTAGTCAGAACCAATTAGGGGGGATGCATGGTTTTTGGGGCCCATAAAAATGCAAGGCAAAAACCATAGCGAGGGAGGAGGGAGAAGAGCCTACTTTGTGACCCCGGATCTGAGTTACGACTAGATAGGAAGGAGAGAGAAACGAAGGGCGAAGATAATAAATGGGATGGAAAAAAAACAAAAAAAAGTGGGTGCTGATTACTATGCTTACTACATCAGCCCACCCGTAGCATCAAGGCCGGCAAGAGTACGTGAGAGCAAAACAAAAGACAAAGATGTCTCAATGAAGTTCGTGTTTGTTTTGAGGGGAAAACACGACAGTCCGCGAGTCTCTTCGTAGTCCATGCACGAAAATCCCGGCATCGAGGCTCTTGGCACCCCTGAAAAGAGATGGCGTCGACATAGACACCAGTCAGCCTTGCGTGCTCGTCGTCAACAGGTAACACGTCACCCACCAAACAGATGTTCCACGCGACGGGCGCGCCCCGCCGCAGCGGGACGTGGGTTTCCCATGTTACACGCGCTCTCCTATACCAATACCTCTTCGCATGGCCAGCAATTCAGCGAGAGGAGTTAAAAATAAAGGGGCGGTTCTCATGCACGCCTGGCGCGCGCTACGATAGAGAGTTTTTTTTTTAACTTTCTGAGGCAAACCCCTACATATTTCTGACTGATGGGGTTCCTCCACTGAATGACTACCCCAGCATGATGAATATCAACTGAGTTTGCAATATTTTTCGAACAACACCTCCGATAGGCCGAGTTTAGGCGTCCGTTTTTTTTTCCTTCTCAAAAATCGTTTTGTTTGGAGAGATACAGGAGTTTCCTCAAGTTAACATCCTCAGAAAAAAATTCGTTGGTATCTCCACCGTAGCACGCGTCGCCTGCACAACCAGTTGGGTGCTGTACCCGTCCTCGCTACGTTATACCGGCTGTCGGTCAGCGCTGACCCCTCCACGAACCACGATTTTCATTTTTGATATTTCCCTCCCCCCCCCCCATAAATATGTTATATATTTATAGGTTGGGTTGGCGTCGGTTGGCAACGACGCTGTAAAACACGCCACTCGCTGCGTGAGCTAGACAACCAGGGTGCCGTTTTTTTTTGTTATTTTTTTTTGGCGGTCACCAAAGCTGGCGGTCGAGTAGATCATTTGTGCGGGGTGGAGAACCTTTGTTCCGCACAAGGGGAATGGTCGTATCACGTAGTGTTAATATGGTAAGGCGTCCGCGAGGCAGTTACATAGTAAAACCCATTGCTGTCTCCGGAAGTGGCCACACCATAAATTAAATTAACTCATTGAAGCTGTCGTCCATATGCAAGTCCGCCTCAGAGGCGGTTCTTAGCAGGATGCAGCTCACCCTCCATGCGACTCGCCCAATACCTCACGGCGTTTCGCGCTTGGTGCAAGCAATGTCGGCCTGGTTGGTGAAAACCCAACGCGCTCCGTCCCGGCATTGTAGGGATGCGAGGGTCTATGGTCATATGACTACGGCCGTGCACAACATGAGTACACCCCCCCCCCCCCCCCCCCCCCCCCCCCCCCCCCCCCCCCCCCCGCCTCGGTTGGTGAAAACCCAACCGATGCTCCGTCCCGGCATTGTAGGGATGCGAGGGTCTATGGTCATACGACTACGGCCGTGCACGACATGGTACGAGTACACCCCCCCCCCCCGCCCCCCCTGCGATGGTGGCTACAATAGGCGAAACAGGAAGAGCTTAAGCCCTTAGAGTGGGACCGTACTCCCCTTGTGGGGACAACTTACTTGGAATTAGAGTCAGTTATGTGTCTTGTGTACAGTGCACAACTAAAAGGGTCAATATGAGCAAAAAATAAAATGAACGTCATACATGTAAGGAAGAAAAACAAACGCACTGAGCGCCCAAATGTTAAAGTGACTCTATCAGGAGTAGCAACGGTGCTCCGTCTCGAAAGGGGGTGCGTGGTCGTCAATGGTCCAACGAATAAGACAACCAACAAATGACTACGCCCCCCTCCTCCCCGTTGCCACCGCTGCACACCTCCCGCCTCCATACATGCCTGGCCAAAGTCGGACTCCTGGAGGGTTTCTAGCTCGATGCGATCCGCCTGCCGTCCAACCGCCACTCTCACGCCGAGCATCATCCGGAAGGTTAGATTGAGCTTTTGCTCTTCCTCTTTATCGCCCGGTCGCAGTCGATTGCGACGGCCCTGAAATCATTTCGCCGGTACAGGATGGAAAACGCCGCCGCCGTACAAGGCCGGGACAGGGGAGGCCGAGGGTCAAGGTATGTTTTGGTAGCGAGCCGATGCGTTCCAACACCGTCCCCGTGGTTGTTGGAACGCCGGCAGAAGTATGTGGCACGTGTGGGGTTATAAGCAGGGGTGTGGAGAAGAGGGGCAAGGCAAAGATAGGCGTGTAGGGGGGTTGGGGTTGTGGGAAAGACGTGTCTCCCTCTTGGCGTCAGCCGCCAACAGTCGCATGGTAGTGGGGGCAGGCAGCCAGCGACGCCACTGTCAGGGATTCTAAGGGTGTGTTCGGCAGGGTACGTACCAAAGTACACCGGAGGCACGACTATTTGTTCGGTAAATGCCCGGCCGACATCTTCAGCAAGGTTCGGTATATACGGTCTATGTACCCTACCGAAAATCCCCGGCAAGGTTTGGTATGAACTCGATCCCGGTACCCGATACTTCGGCAAGTTCGGTACGCGCACCAAAAGTACTCCGGGTACCGGTATACCCTAACAAATCCACCCTTGGATTGTTCTGTCATAGGTAGCGGAGTCAGATCACCGGACGAGGGGACGGCACCGATGCTTCCCCTCCCCACAATTCAAAGCTCAGCAGGGAAACAGGTACACTCCCTGCCGACTAACCAACGAGGAAGAAAATCAGTCAATAAACAAGGCCGGCAGAGTTGGTTATGAACACGCACGCGCGCAAAAACGACAAAATAAAAACCAAATGAGCGAAAAACTCGTTATGGCCCTATATATGGTCGGCTTGCCGCCGTACTGGTGATTTGGACCAATCACCCGCCCTTGCGCCGACAACCAAAAGACAGCGTGTATTGACCCCAACAGCAGGGGCAGCTCGGCCGCAAACTCCACCGCGCTCGTGGTGCAAGGAAAGGCGCACGAGGTCGGTCGAAACCGATCAACACAAACACTACCGGATTTCGGATTTGTCTTCCTTCAGACCAAACCTTTCGGTTCACTGTCCTCAATACCGGGACAACAAAACTCTCGATATCCTGACCAGCCTTTTACGGTACAACGCGTGGCGTTCAACGAGCCTGCCGCTGTGGGCACCTGTTGCAGTTGCTGCCGCGCAGTCACTCACATGTCACCAAAACTTGGGGAGCTTGAGCCCGAAATCCAATCGTTCATCATTTCCATATATTTCAAGGCAGCTGGCTGCCACCTCCGAGTCGGGCACGCCCCTCACCAAAATTATTTAATTATATTGTTCTCCCCCTTTCTTTGCATCATACGTACTGCTGTTGTACCTGGTATAAGTAATACTGTAGAATGATACATACTTGTTCTGTATACGACAAAAGTACTACCCGTACTCCTATGTATGAACACGGCTACACACCACTGTATATAGGGGATATACTTAATTAATTTAGCAAAAGGAGAACAATACTATGTATATACTTCGAAGTATACATATAACAATACTTTTGACACGAGGAGAAGTGCCTAACAGTAATCATACCGCCCCTTTGCGAAAAGGGTGCACTCATCGTGCTAAGGCGCGCGCAGCGACTCGTGATCGGAGCGGAGCGAGAACAGCCGGAAGCTTCTTCGGATCCTGCCCACTGACCAGACAAACGGAGTGTTGCTTGCGCTTACAGTGCTACTTCCAAGTAGGATATGTGCATATATATACAGTATATAATTATATATAAAAAATAAAAAAAACAGCTGTAAGATCGAGGATTTCGTCGAAACTCATCTTTTCTAGCCGAGTGTGATACTTCGATCGCGATAAAAAACAAAACAGAAGCTGTGAGATCGAGAATTTCGTCGAAACTCGTCTTTGCAAGCACATATGTCGCGTTCTGTTGGGCTCACAGCAGCCGTGGGGCAACCAATGCGAGCGCTGCGTGTATGTATATACCGTAGGACGCTCGCTTGCTGTGTACGAACTCACCGAGGCATGTCCGTTCTTGAGTCGGCTGACTCGCACCCGCAGCCGCGCTTGGTGCACTCGGATGTTCTCGACGGGTCCGTCCTTTTCTCTGCTGCGGATGTCGTCGGCGAGCACGGACTTCGATCAAGTACATACGTGTGCGCACGAGGGGAAAATACGAATGCAGCGATGAGTGGGTCACACGCACAGCGAGGGATAGACGAAAGGAACGCAGGTTAGGTCACACGGACGGCGAGGAATAGAGGAAAGGACCGCAGATTAATTAGGTCACACGCACGATGATAAAAATAGACGAATGGAGCGCAGAGTGGGTCAAAAACAAAAAACACAGAGGGGAACACAGACGGAAGGAACGCAGATTAGGTAACACTCGCGACGAGGAATTACACGGATGTAACTGCAGATTGGGCGATACGAACAAAGGGGGACAAACGAAAGGAACGCAGATTAAGTCGAACGCACGGCAAGGAATAGACGGATGTAACGCAGATTGGGCTACTCGACGGAAAAGCAGAGCATGCACGCTGTGGCCCCGTGAAGTTGGTGCGCTAAACGAGGCAAGGCGGAGATTGTTTTAGCTTCCCCTGCCGCAGGCGGCGGAGCGGTACTCTCCACCCCCAAGCCGCTACCATTCCCTCCCTTACGCCTTAGGCAACCCTTGGACACGCGATGGACGGGCGCATTACCCCTTGTTCCCGATATCGTCCCCTCAATTTTTTTTTCAATTAATTCATAGCTTCACCCTTTTACAACCCTATAATTGGGTATCATAATATCATCGCGCTGAACGAAGCGCAAGGCGAAAGCAAAACTGGGCAGGTTTGTTGCGTGCAGCTGCTATACGCAGTAGAGAACGTTCCGACAAGACGGCACAAACACACAATGCCGGTGCCCATCCAACCACCGACATAGAGGCGACCCCACGGGCACTCAGCGGCCATCTCTGGTGCTCTCTACACCCTTGCCCCCCGCGCCCTCCCCGATGTTCCACATCTATTACGAGCGAACATATCATACCAGGTACAATAGTAACCACAACCAAATATGGCGTGTTCACAAATTAGGGCGGATGTGTGTTTTTTTGGGGGTCCATCGTAGGCTCTAATTACTATGGCGCCCCGTACTAGACAGGCTGGCCCCTCTTCCCTCGTACCACATCGCGATTAACAAAAATGGATGGTTTTCGTTTCGATGGCGCGTATTTTTTGGAGGCGACGCTGGTCGTGGTACCCTGTGATCAAAGCGTTCGCTGCTGTGTGTGACTGCGCTCATGTCATGCATGGCCGTTGTCGTATGAGCTGTTCAACACATGGCGACACATCGGTATTGAATTGGAAACTGAGCACTAAACTCTAAACCGCACCGATCATACATAAGCATGGTGCACAGACATTGCGCACCACCTACGACAAATGGGCTCACAGTGCTGTGTATACGTGCATCATACCCATTCGCACACAAGGGGGAGGGGGCGGAAAACACTCACTTGTGGTTCGCCGATTTTTTTCCCGCTCTTCTGTCTCAGCACGGCGATCTGCGGCAACGAAACCGTGTGCGAAAACGGCACAAGACAGAACAAAGCAATGCAGAGGGGACGGCAAGCGCGCACGCGAGGAGGAGGAGGAGGAGGAGGACGGTTTGTTATAACCCCTGGAACTATTTCTAAAATGCACCTACTCTGCAACAAAATTCGAGGTAGTTTGTCGCCAAAAATGCGCGTGCAGTTCTAGACGGGGGGCAACAAACATGCCTTGCATTTGCCGAGCCACAGCTGCACGACAGTGGACATAATAGTCGCACTAGCGGAGCACGCGGTATGGTTTCAAGAAAGGGCCCAACTTTTGTACAATAATATGTGGGTCCTTTGACCGCGGCTGCTCTTACTTTCTGACCCAACAGCTGCACCCGGCGGGTATTTCCGCCGCTCAGTACCCCACCATGTACAGCCAGTTGTTGATGATGATGATGATGATGATAATGTTCTCACATTTTCAATAGCTCATTTTCCTGAATTCATCACAAAATTAGCCTAGAGCCCCGTTGGGAGAAGAAACAAAAACCACAAAACAACGACGTACCGCTGTGACAACGGTACTATAAGGTGACGACAGCCTGCGTTAATCGTTTTCCAGGAGACCAATATACCGAAATGTCGATATCTGCATGCAACACTTTTAAGGCAGAAGAGAGAGTTACATCGTACACAATCGTAGTTCTCTCAGAGCACGTAGAAGCGCATTTACGCGACAGTACTTAGCAATCTCCTATTTTTGGCCAACAAGGCTCGCGGCTTACTGCTGCCGTGATGTCAACGTTCAGCATAGCTACTATATAGGATTTAGAGTGGCGTTTCTCTCTGAGCACAAGTGCTTATCCGTAGTTTTAAATTATTAAATATACAAATAAATCTCAGCAATTCTTCAAAACTTGGGGCGAAACTCTTAATACACGTGGTGCACTGCTGTAGAGGATATTTGCCTGGGCACAACTGTAAACACCAGTGTTTACGCCTGACGGGAGAAAAACGGAGCTTACACGGTGGGATTTGCAACAGCTGGGACACGATAAGAGTTCTAAGGAAAAGCCGAAACATAACCTAAAGCCCTGAACCCATTCAGAACTGAAATAACTTACCTGACTCTAATCCCGAGTAGTTTGTCCCCCAAAACGGGGGACCAGTTTCTCAAGGGGTTAAAAACTCGTCCAACGTATTTGGGGACAAACTACTTGGGATTAGTGTGGGATCATTTTTTCCAATTCTGAATGGGTTTAGGGTATTTAGAATAGGGCTTGAGCTACAGTAGTGTGAACATATTATAGATTTGTTCAAGGGAACGATGAGGTCGCCTTTGTCGCCGTGTTGTAGATTTTCTGTTGTCGGAGGCACTTTTTAGCTCAACGTGCCGTTACATCGTCTCGGGAGAGATCGTGGCTATTGAAAACACAAGCATGTCCATCCGTTCGTAGCACCTCCTCGGTATATAGTGTTTGGATGCTTTTAAAAACCACGAGCTCAACCCCTTCACAACTGTACCCAGGTGTTGGGGGGCCAAACAACTTCGAATTAGAGTACAGCAATTTCGCGCAGTATTAGAAGGATTTATAGTGGAAAGCGATGGCAGCATAGGCCTGCTCTGTTGGGACAGACAACGTACGGTAATGAAATCAGGTTGCCTGAAGTCACAGCAGCCACACGTTCTTGATATGATTCACTGTTCGCTTGCGTCGCCCTGATGCCTTCTGATCGAGCAGGGGCGACGACCCTGCAGGAACAGGTCCTCGTACTGACGAACAACAACGCGTATTGGAACTGGCACCAGAAGATATAATCAAAACACCGGCTTACGTGGGAAGCCACAACATCAGCCTCAACACGGCACGATACTCTCTACAGCATCGTAGAGACTGCCACTCCTGCTGCTGATGTACGCGTCTATTGACTCCTATGCCACACATCATACAGCAGTTCAGAACGCAGCACTTTATTCGCTGAGGGCTACTCGGGGTTTATTTCAGAGCTCTCGACGGCTGCTATTGATAGGTCTGTCTCCTTTTCACGGCCTTTCTTTCCATCTCTTTCTACCTCTTTCTCCTCGTGTCACCAAACTCTCTCGGTCCCGTGTTCACATTTATCGGGTTGCAATCATGTCTCTTGGCTCGCGGACCACCTCTTGCTGCCCTCAAAACATTTATCACTGTTTCCATACCGTACCTGGTACGTACATTACCCATGGGAGTATTTATCGGGTTACAGTCTTAAGTACATAGGTCAGCACGCGTCGCAGTTAAAGTCCCACAAGTGCGGCCATCTTCGTCACATTTCTTCTCAGCCTCGCGTACCACCATTTTGTTGAGCGTGCTTAGTGTACGACCGCCTGGTTTCTGCCAACGCCAGGCTAGGACTATATGCCAAGGTCATACATTAGTGTACAGGTAATGAAAGTTGTTGCTGATCGCGCAAGCTATCCAGCGTCCTAGGCCCTCAGGCCGCCTCTAGTCGGCAAGCGTGACATCTTCCAGGACACATTCCCGCGTTTTGCTCGTCACGCCGGACGAAATTAGGACCTTCAGGCGGTCCCGAGGGGCGGGCGGTTTAGCCACTTGTCGAGGTCTTCGCCCTCCGGAATTCTGCCATCCCTGGGCAAGTGCTAGTTACCAAGGTAATACATTTTTGTTCAGCAAAGGAGACTTGCTGATCGCGCGTGTACATGCACATAATCTACGACCTTGGTAGCGCTAGCGCAACAATGGCGCACATTACGAGGACGTATATATGTACCGAGCGACGAGGTAACTAAAGGGCGGAACCACCCGTGGGACTGCGTGTGAAGGCCCTCACCTTGTCCGGCATGAGGGGAAGCACGCGAGATGTTACCTATCAGATGCCGCGCGTGCCGATTGTCACGGCCGCGACATCCCATTCTGCCACTTGCAGCATGCCCTGCACCGCGTGGCGACAGGTGTGCGGTATCGCGCTCGAGGCCGATGACCTACTATAATCTCGTGTTGTATTTTACAGGTGTATATATATACCTGGTATATATTATATATAATATACACACATATATACATGACACCGTTTGTGGGACTTGTGGTCAGACGACGCTAGAGGGATGCCCTTGACCATTGAACGCCTCTGATGCAAAGGTGGCCCCTAGGGCGGATTTTCCCTATGCCGGCAATTGCCGCGGAGCATCCCCGGTACTATACCGTTCACTGGCTCATTCTCATCAATCTATTTATGTATGGCATCAGCTTACAATCTAGTGACAATTGATGGGGAACTGTTGTTGAACACCGTTCGTCGCAAGCAAATGACTGGTAGATTGTCCCACGAGTATAGAGGGATACAGTATGGAGAACCGCAGGGCAACTATCGTATACCAGGTAAATAGATGGGACGGCCAAACACGGAACATCGCAATCGGAAATATGTAGTAAAACAAAATCGAAAGTATATTGTACAGATATTGCTATGAAATCAGCCCCGTAAATTCGCTGATCTGGCCTTGCCACATAATAGGCCGTGTCTGGGCGAGATAGCTATAGGTGCGATGCAAACAAACGACTGTTGTACATACGTTGTACGTAGACGATGGTACTTTCTTGCCTCGTGTGGTGTCTTCATTTGCCCGGGACGACTCGGTCGGGTTCTTCTGGCTGCACCGGTAAATAAATACTGGAGCGAGACCGGAGACATGACGTTTCTGTCGTTTCTGATCGAGCACGCCAGGAATATTTCTTGCTAGACAGGTTATAAAGCAACAAAGATTCGACAAGGAACCTTTTCAAATACGTACTGAAACCAAGTAACTTTTTCCACGGCCATTTATTACTGGGTAACTTATCCCACGCTTTTAACGACCCCCCCCCCCCCCCCCCCCCCCCCCCCGCTAAAAAACCACGCTCGTCTACGCTTTGGATATCGGCTTCGGGGAACTCTCTACCATAATCAGATGATCTCCATCTCGATACGAACAAAAAACAGCCCCTCCCTAACCCCCCCCCCCCCCCCGAAAATCCCCGACGGCTTCGATACGAGATGCGATTTGAGAAAATGGAGCTTACGACGACTGCTGCCGCTGCTGTTCCTACTACTGTTGCTGCTGTTGCTACCGTTGCTGGTAAATACCGGAGCGAGGCCGGAGACATTGCGTTTTCTGGCGTTTCTGATCGAGCACGATATTATTAGTTCTTGCTATTAATAGACAGGTTATGTAGCACCAAAGGTTTGACAGGGAACCTTTTTAAATACGTCCCGAAACCAAGTAACTCTTTCCACGGCCATGGATTACCGGGTAACTTTTCCCACGCTTTTAAAGAAGAAACCTTCCCGAAAACCCCCGACGGCTTCGATACGAGATACGATTTGAGACAATGGAGCCTACGACGACTGCTGCCGCTGCCGCTGCTGCCGCTGCCGCTGCTGCTGCTGTTGCTGCTGCTGCTGTTGCTACTACTGCTGCTGTTGTTGTTGTTGCTGCTGCTGCTGCTGTTGCTGCCGCTGTTGTGTGTGCTGCAAGCTCTGTGCTCTACAACAGCCGGTGAAGGGTGTCAGATGCACCGATACCACCGGGGGACAACGATGGAGTGCGTACGTGTGTGGACCACGCTGTGCGGTGTGCGTGTGGCGTGGTCACACGCCCCAGAGTCGCCGAGACACACCGTCCGTGTCTAACGCAAAAAAAAACCTGTCTCCTGTTCGACTCGCTCGCTCACTCGCTCATTTTGTTTTCTTGCGTCGACGCGTGAAGCCGAGGAAGCAAACCAATCAGCCAGCCGACAAACGTGCAACCAGCGCGCATCGAGTCCACATATGCTCGAAGCCACTCTCGAGTCTCAGGTCTATCGCCGACTGCCTCTGCTCGTACTACTACAATACTACATACTACTGCTGTGTGCTGTACGTAGACTCGATAATGTGATGATACTTTTCTTGCCTCATGCGATATGCTCCTTCGACCGGGATGACTCGGGTTCTCCTGGGGCATATCTGCAAATACCAGAGACATGGGCGTTTCCGGCTTTCTTGAGCTCTCCACGCCATCCACAACGCCAGGATTATGTCTTGCCGGGCCGGGTGTACCAAGCATACAGCAATATCACCAGATGTTCGAATCGGTACATTTTTCATATATAACCAAGCAGTTATTTCCACGCTTTTTCAGTTGAGTAACGAGCGCGCTGGATCACGTAAGCAAAACGAGACCGAGGCAAGAAGTTTTTTTTCCACGCTTATTCAGTTGAGTCACGAGAGCGCTTAGTCACGGTAACCATACGAGACCGTGCGATCACTTAAGTGACGAGAACGCTTGGTCACTTGAGCAAACGAGACCGCTTTTGTTTTTCGCTCGAGTAACGAGAACGGTTTTGGGTTTCTGGAAGCAGAGAACCTAGAGTAAACTCCCCAGTAGGGAAAAGTTCATACTTTGCTACGAAGGATTCTGCACAATGGCATATACTGTAGATAGTTGGTGTTACGGCTTCTCAAGGACCCGGCTTCACGTACAGAAATGGTCCCTCCATAGTGCCGGTTATGCGCCAGCCAATAATACCGGCACTACTCCGCACACTGCCACACTGTAATCCCATCTGTGCCAAACGATTGCACAGACACTACTATAGCGGGCAGCCGGCCCTAAAGAGGGACCACTGCTGTACCATGTACTTCTGAGCCACGCACTACGCACTTCGCACCCACACCCCCACGCTTCAAAATGAGACTTGAATCTTTGAGGACTCTGCCGTTGCCATTCAAACATTATCATTTTCACAGCTCGGGCAGACAGATCACACAGATCATTCCCACTTCAGGATCTAGATCTTTTAAGGCAGATCTATTCCCGATCTTGTGTATGATCTGTACGATCTAGCTCATGTTGCCGGGCGGGACCCGTGTAATCTGCATGATCTGGCACGCGTTTCCTGGGTTAGATCTGTACTACGCAGATCGTGCACAATCTCCCTCGACGGTAGGTGAGGTTCTAGATGATCTAAATCATGTTCTATCTGTAGATGATCTGTCCGAGGTGTGAAATCTTCGAGACATGGCAAGATGGTTCTCTGGGCTCTGACGGTCCTGGTACACGTTTAGTACAAGTTTTTGGCAGAGACCTTTGAAGGAGAGCAACTCATGCCTTTCACGCACTGCACCAGGCAGGTACTGCTGAACATATAATAACATAACGGCTTTGGCGATTTCTTATGCGATCCGACTTCGAGCTTTAGAATATTATTTCTCGGCCAAAAACATCAATCGTTCACCTTGTAGGATGCAGTCCGATTTCGGGAAATCGGACCGGAAAACACCTGATTAGGGGATTCGACAGACCAAGCCGTCCGATTTTGAGCGAATGTCTGACAACTTCAACCATCAGATTTGTCCCGTCGAGGAATGGCATAGGCCGGACATCTCAAGGCATCCACACATCCACGCAAGCATGTATTAATCGCATCTTCCTCGCGCAGACACACCCGGACGCGCACAGAGGCCCCCGCGCAAGCCAACGTCTCGCACATCGCCAGCACGAGGCGCACACGGCAATTTCAGAGGGTGTCAACGATACATTGAGGACGAAAGCGCTGGCTGGCCGTTGCCATGGCTGTCACGCACACCGCGCTCAGGTCCAGCGTCAACGTATATAGGTGCACTTTGGCGGCGTGGATGGTTGTATAGAACGCGTTGGACCATAGGGACTGGAGCTACGATAGGGGTACGACAACACTTTTTGCCTTTTGAGGCAACCCTCTAAACATTTTTGACTGAAAATTAGTATGCTCCTTAGCCCAATACTACAGCAGTAGTATCGTTGGGGTACCATTACTATTATAGTGTTTTACAATAATATTCGTTGATATACTTAGGCATTGGGATTGCTCATCGTGGTTGAACTTTTAGCTTTGTGTAACATCAGTTTATGGGTGGCTCACTAATGACTTAACTAATAGTATAGTGCTCTTGTACTATAATCAAGTGACCACCCTCATAATATTTAGGTGCTAACCCTATAAGGCAAATAAGGTTGGATGTGCTCGGCAGTAGCCATCGGCCAAATAGGACAGCGAAGAGAGCGACGACGACGCTCTATTGCCTGAAGCGCACTTGGTACGTCTCTTTCTCCGCGGCGAGACTACAGCAGTCGGCCAGGGTGGGCTCGGGCAATACGTAAAGGCCAGCAGAAGCGCACTCCGCGCGTCTCCACGTGGCTGTCTGGGCTTGTTGTACGCAGTCAGGCAGCGCGCTGGGCTCCGATACATAACTCACTGAGTCAACACATCAAGTTGATTTCTCTCGGGGTGTCTCTTCGCGACCAGAAATAGAGCCAGAGTAGTCAGCGTGGGCTCGGATCCTTGAGTCAAAAGACCAACCCGCGAATCACACGAGCAAAATAACAATAAAAAATGGTCCGGACGCTTAACCCCGGCTTCGATTTGGCAGACTACTGCAGACTGCTGGTTAGATTTATTTGTAGATGCGTATTTTAGCTCTATTCTTCGTACCAGCATACTTCGTATACTACATGATATTCTACCCGAATTGCGTTTCTGAGCTCCCTGCTGTGGTATGCCGCCGCAACAACAAGACGTATACTATGTACCAGGTACACCGCAAGCACAAGGTGCTGCAGGAAGAGAGGAGCGATGGTTTTCGAAAAGCTGCTAGATGCCACCGGCATGGCCGATTGTGACGCTGGGGTGCAGGCTCAGCGGCAGGCCCCTGCGAGAGAAGCGGAGGCTGATGCGAGCCATCCAACGCCAGCAGCAGCAGCGCGAGGCGGCGGCGGAGACTGAAGAGCGGGCAAAGCGCGACGCTCTCAATAGCAGCCGTGTTTTCCCCTGATCGTAAATCCGCCTCCCCTGCACGAAAGTGTCACTGGGCCATCGTGGAGATGCCAAGCTAAACTTCCAGGATACTCTGCACGGAGCAGTGGCATACACTTTGTCCAGCGTGTGCGTTCTGTTTGTGTCCCGTTTTATGTGTGTGAAGAACACACACACGCACTACTGCTGCTGTTGTATCGTTGCAGTAGTGTACGAGTACTGCTGTGCCGCAAAACTTACGTTGGCGTATCTGTTGTTTGCTGTACCTACCCTTTTCGAGAATCACGTGACCTAAAAGAGGGGGGGGGGGTGTACTCATTTCGTGCACGGCCGTAGTCCTATGAACGTAGACCTCCGCATCCCTACAATGCCGGGACGGAGCACGTTGGGTTATCACCAACCAGGCATACATTGCTTGTACCAAGCGCGAAGCGCCGTGAGGTATTGGGCGAGTCGCATGGGGGGTGAGCTGCATCTTGCTAAGAGCCGCCTGTGAGGCGGACTTGCATATGGACGACAGCCTCCAATGGATTGATTTAAATGGTCATTCCACCAACATACGGAAGTTTACGACAGTTTCAACCATCCTGCTGTGCGAGTTCCTACTGCTGTACGAAGCGACAGCTGTACTGCGCAACGAAAGCTCGCATACGGCGGTTCGGCTCGTACACATTACCGCTAGCCCTTGCTCTTGACGCGATGCCGTACCGCTGCCGCAGACAACGAAGTAATGCAACGGTCGAGCGGTAACATCATGGGCACATCGGAACTGTTGCTATTCATGTTGAAATACTATCAGAATCTCAGCTACTTCGGTTGTCGCCCACAGCACGCCTAATTATTCCCTGGCACCAGGTATGATAAGTGTGTTCTTCACATTAAAATCGTTCTTTCCGCCCGTCCACATGCAGTATCTGTTATACCTACCTATTGATAGTCAGAGTCCGATTCTTCGATCCTAGAGAGATACAAGCTCCGCTGTATGCACCTCTATGTGTTGTGTTAACATCAAACCGTTCTTTCTACATATATTATATACGTACCCAACTTCATACAGCAGTACATCCAGGTACACCTATTGATAGTGTCCGTTCTGATTTTTTATACATGTCCTAGCGGGATGCGAATAGTGTCGCCACAGACTGCTGTGAGACAGAGAACCCCCCCCCCCCAAATAATCGGACGTAAATTAATCGAAAGGTAACAAACGTGAACTTTGTACTCGTACATATATACATACCTGCCATGATATTTTATACCTCTATGTACGTACGTTTAATCTGGAATAGAGTTGTCTGGACTTTTCGGCTACCCGGTATTATTACAGTATAGTCGGCTGGCGAATCCAACCAACTAACCGGCTCTAGTTGGCGACGCATTTATAGTCGGCTGGCGCTATATCTGTATGACACCAGTACCACGAGGAAGTAGTACGTATGGGCCTTTTAACAAGAAAAAAACTAATCTGAGAAAGCCTTCGAAGCTTATTCAGACATCCTTCTTGTTGAGCCTTGAGCGCAGGCTATTATACACCTAGTATATTAGGATTTAGTGTAGCGCTCGCCTTTCAAGCAATTTTCTTGAGCCAATTTTCTTAGCGTCCTGAAAAAAGCGAGCCTTACGTTCTCATTAGGTTATTCTTGTTCGTCGGCCTGTAATGGATTAACTTAAGTATTGGGAATCAACAAAAACACCCCGATTAATCACGATTTTAACGTCAACTTCGCCTTGATTTTTTCAAGACTATTATATGAAGTATGCATATAATTCATTATGGTATGCTGAACGCCACACAAACAATGTTTTATGGGTTTTAGGATGCCCACTATAACATCTATACAAAAACCGTGTACTGGATGTGATAATTGTCAAAATAATTTAATGAATTTCAGTGTCACAGACTAAAACGATATACACCAATATATGGGTTATCGTTTGCCGTACTAAAGACCATACAAGCCAAATAGTCAACTAAACATGATTCATCAACCACCAAAACCCCGAATGTAATCAATAATCAAAATCAACACCTTGTTTGTTGAATACCAATGCCTATAAACAGAATCGTAAGAGCAAATCGTAAATCGAAATGATGGCATGTTCCCCTTCCTTTTTCAGGTTCAGAGAAGAACCAATCCATGTACAATCTATTTTGGACAATTTCATAAAGTTGAGCGCTGAAGATCGAAAAGCTAACCGAAAACACGAACAGCTCCAACAATAGTACAGCGCGTCCTATTAATACATACCGGTAGACATCAGTTCAGTACATCCTCGTCCAAATATAACATCAGGACTGCCCTGCACAGCCACCTTCACAGCATCACTGAATTATCTTCTAGGATGTAGTATGCAAGCTCGGGAATATTTTATTATATGCCTTCAAGTGTGGTTGACTATTTTTTCAAAAACAAAAAAAAACGCCTATTTTTTTCGTGACAAAACTCGTAAGGGTCGGGGCGGGGTCGGGGTTGGGGGTAGGGTGAGGGTTAGTGTCTAGAGTAGTGTTTGCGGCGTTTTTCGAAATATGCTTTCTCATAACGCTGGAACCACACGCGGGTCACAACCAACTCCCCGATTCTTATACCTTATCCTAGATAATAATTCAGAATTGCGCTGAAGGCGGCTCTGCACAGCACACAACTCCACAGCTAGCACTGCAACGCGCCGCACAGATCCCCCGTGACCGCAGCACAGCCCCCGACGTCCTCGGGCCTTGCCTTGTGTCCCGGCCTTCGAGCCTAAAGCAAAACGAAAGTCAAGGAGAAAATTCAGCATGATGCTCTCGAGAATGAGGTTGGACGCTCGTTCTCAGCTGGTCCTTCAAAGCTATATTCCGGGGGGGGCGTCAACGTTGGACGCGCCGCCACCTCAATGGGACGACAGTAGTAGGAGCTTCCTATGTATTGTATGCTATGGTTGAGAGGTAGACTGCTGTGTGCAAGACAAAGGGGGATAACAATGGTTGATTTGGTGTGATCTAATTGGCTTAGGGTTATACGTAGCGCTAGGGTAGTTTTTATTCGTCTCGTACACAGGGTATACATGTCAACTATTTTATCGAATAAAGTTGGCAAGCACCCCTCCGATGGGAGGCCCAGCGACCTCCCACGGTCGGATTCGAATTGTCGGGGGTGAGCTACATTATTTGTCTTTTCTCTTTTCAACCAAGGCACCTGTACGTAGGACCTTTAAACCTAACCCCTAAACTAACCCTAACGCGTCAATCGTCGAGTTGTCTTCGCGTCTGCCTGCTGCTCTGGTTGATATGTGTTGCTGGCATTCGTACATCTATGGGTTATGACCCTCCTTTGGACGGCTCTAGCCCATAGATGTGCATCCCTGGTAGTTATGAACGGTCGGTCCGCCCCGTAGGTCGAACACGACTTACCGTACATACTAATGTTGGTAAACGCCCCGCCAGGAGTAAACGCCCCGGAGACCCCTCTTCAGCCAAAACGAGCATAATCCGGAGTAAACGCCCCCTCGTTAAAAAAACCCGCAAAAAACGTTCCGGCCACACAGTAAACGCCCCCCCCTTCATTTTGTAGGGGTGAACGCCCCTGGGCGGAGCTAGCAAGCCGATCGAGTGAGGGCAATGGAGCTGCTTCCGAAGCAGGCAAGGTTATGCTTTGCATAGGAATATGTCGCCATACGGAAAGGTGTATGTGTTGCGCAACAATAATACAAACTTAACCAGCCGAGGACGTATTCATACGACCAAACATATTGTAAGACGTGCTGCGTTTCAAAAGCAGTACCTGGTATCAACCAGCCCAGCCACTCGAACGAGTTCGTGCTGTTTCGTATTGGGGTTTGGCGTGTATAGAACCAGCTCGTGCTGATGTTGGGGTCGCTTACTGACGATCAGATAAGGCACAGCCAAGGTAACATTATATCGACGAGGCAAACGTTCAGTCAATACTAAACAAGATCAGCTCCCAATGATAGGTCCAACCCCCCGCCAATGCTCCTGGGTCAAATGCCCACATCGTAATTCGCGCGCGAACTACCCGCGAACCGCAACACCCGCCACACCACGGTATACCATGTGTCCGATCGAAACATTGGCCCCGCAAACACACATCGCTATGTAGCTCGACAACTTCATCGCCGGCACCCGCCCCGCGGCCCTCCTCCTCGATACGACTCTCGTCGCCCCTCTCGTCGTCGTCGCTGCCGTCGTCAGGCCATCAGAGGCGGGTGTACCCGATCACCCTGAGATTCGTCGCCGTCGAGGCAGGATTGCCGTCTGCTCGGCCCCACCGAACGCTCCAGTGCAAAACCCGGAGGGTAAACGCGCGGAGGAGGTGGTCCGCGCTGCAGGACCTCTGCTGCGCAGCAGCAGCATGCGCGGTTGCAGGCGCGGGACCGGGCGCCGGCGTGCCCTCCCTCGTGGGCGCCGCTTGACCGGGACGGCGCGAGCTTCCCCAAGAGTTTGAGTGGTCGTCTGCGCTTTTTTTTATCGGTGCTGGGTGCCTTCTCGGTGCTGCTGCTGGGTTGCGACTTGACCAACACCTCTTGCTGCTGCAGGGTTCTTGTTGAGTGTGCGTGAGAGGCGTGAATTTTTTTCTGTTGTATTTGTTTCGTCCCGGGGGGGCGAAGAGTCCGAGATCTTTCCCCAGAAAACGCCCCGGCCACGTATTAATAGTAAACGCCCTGGGGTGCTTTTTTGCGTGTGCAAAATCGCAACACCCCGGGAGGCGTTTATCCCGGGGGGACGTTAACTAGCATTATTGCGGAAAATATCAGTGGTATGAATGTTTTAGCTCCCCGTCGTTTTTCGCCTTCATTTTTCTATTCACATTTTAATTATGTTTGGATACCTTGTCTATTATTCATTCGGCTTGCCTATACTCGAAATCGAAATCATGCCGACAAACGATTTCCAGGGCTTTTCCCGTTTTTTTTTCTGACGGTGCGGTGCGGTTGTTTGCGGTTACACCGAACCGCATCGCACCGAATAGTTTTACCTTCAACAAAGCCGCACCGAACCGCACCGTAGGATTATTAAAACAAATCCGCACCGCACCGCACCGCACCGCACCGTTCTGCATAATAAAATCCGCAGCGAACTGCACCGTTAAAAATTCACAAAAGTATAACCACGATTAGGTCTTCACGGTCTTTAAGATAAATACTTTGCTACGGTGCAGCTACGGGGCGGTGCGGTTTTTGATGGGTTTTACCGAACTCGTATGATAGGGCATTATTCCTTTGGGCTACTGGTAAAAGGTTAATCGATCACCTACACAAACTAAGCCTTATAACACCCCCCCCCTCCTCTGTAACGGACCGGATATACGAGTCGACGCGTGTCTCACCAACACGGGAATCGGAGTCTTCTTCGCGTTCGAGATCGCGCGACTCCCACCGTCAGGCCTCTTCTGAGACAGAGGCTCCTGGGAGAGAAATCTCGGAGGGCACGCCCGAGCCGGCGACATACAGCCCGGAAACAGAGCCGACCCCAGCGGAGGAGGAACCGCACTTCCAAGATGAGGTGCGGTTTCCTTCTCCGCTGGGGTCGGCTCTGTCTCCGGGCTGACGGTCGCCGGCTCGGGCGTGCCCTTCGAGATTTCTCCGCCGGGAGATTCTGTCTCAGAAGAGGCCTGACAGTGGGAGTCGCGCGATCGGGAACGCGAAGAAGACTCCGATTATGATGACCGGTGATCTTCTCCACTTCTAGACGTTGGAGCGGAGCCGATACGTCGTCTTGAGTAACGTGGTGGGGGGGGGGTTTCTTAGAGAAGTTGTTGGGGCACATACTGCGTCAGGCCTGCCGGTAAATGTTTGGGCAATGTCGTTGCTGTCGTGAGGGTTGTTGCAGGGCTTGCAGCGCGCTATTGCCACACGTCGACGATTTCCAATTTCTGGGGGTTCAGACTTGGTTCAGAAGTATTTTTTTTCAGATTCTTGACATGAGGAAATTCACTTTTCTTCAAAAAATGTTTTCATGGTGGACGTGAGCTTCGAACTCACGACCAAGGACCCATGTCCTGCCGACGACGCCATTTGTGAGTCCGTTGGGCTACTCACAAGGGGCTACTGTTGTGGTCAACTGTTAACCAATCGCCTACCCAAACTAAGCTTTACCAGTATAACAGAACCGCACCGTACCGTACCGTGTCAAACCGTGCCGAACCGCACCGTATATATTGCCATTAAAGATACCTTATAGGTACAAATAAATAATGCACACTATTAAAAACCCAAATCACTAATAATTAATTAAAATCCATCCAGGTGCTTTTAAGTTTTACCCCATAACCTGTCCTCACACATCTCTTCTGCAAAATATAATACTGCTATTATAATAAAATCGTCTGATTAACCACTATTTACTTGTTACAAACAAATCCCCCCCCAAAACACCCTGAAAATTCATACTAGATTTTAACATACCTCCTGTCAACATGGTTGATTGGTTCATACCCTTGTATGTATGTGTCCCCCCCCCCCCCTTTAACAGTTATAACGGATAAAACGTTGTTGTTGTTCTTACTAATTGCCACTAAAGATACCTTCGTAGGTACAAATAAATAATGCACACTACAAAAACCCAAATCACTAATTAATTAAAAACTTCATCCAGGTGCTTGTAAGTTTTACTCCATAACCTGTCCTCACACACCTCTTCTTATATACCATACATGGCTACAAATAGTAGAACCACTCTATCACGTAAACTCGTCGGAACACTATAGTATACCTGGTACGTTTATTTCAGACTGTTTAATTTTAATTTTAATTTATTTTTTTATTATTTCTTCCCCCACAAATAGACACACACTTCCTGAATTCTACAGCCTCAGATTGTGTCCCCCTCATACGGGATGTACATCCTACATGAGGACATATAAAATCCGTAAGTACGCGCGATCGAAGTATTACACTCAGCTAGCAAAGATGAGCTTCGACGAAATCCTCGAGCTCACAGCTGTTGTTTTTTTTTTTTAATTTTTTAATACTCGTATATATATTAAAAAAAAATCAGCACCGCACCGCACCTTAGGATTTGCCAAATCTAAAAACCGCATCGCACCGCGCGAAAAATATACCTGGTACGTACGTAGGATTTTGCAAATAGAAAAAGCCGCACCGCACTGCTGTGGTTCGGTGCTACACCGTCAAAAGCCTTGGCGATTTCAATTCACAATTTCGATGCCCTAACCCTTACTCGTACGGTACGAATGAAAATTTGTTGTTGAAATAGATCAGTACAGGACAGTGATAAGAACCCAGCCTAATATTTCCAAGGACATAAGAAATTCGGGAACCGTTGTATGAAGTTAGTGTTGGACGCACCCTCTGGAAAAAAAAACAGAAACCCAGCCTGGGTTATATTTGTTGTTTCTCATTATAGATGTCCTATATGTAATACTGTACACCCCTTGGTAGTGAATTCGCTTTTGTTCGCCCTAATTGAGCTTATTTTTTAGTATTACTACCTCTATTCTTCGCCGTTACGGGAATTGCGCGAAGCCGCAGGCGGGCGTCAGCCCGCCGCGGCGAAGCCCCCCTTGTACCAGGTATAAGTCTTTTGTTCTTGCGTACTTCCAAGCTTACGCAAATTCCAAAATTCCAAAATGAATTTTCGGAAGCACAGAAGAGAAGAATTTCAAACAGGAGTTCATCTACCCAGGCCCGTTGTGTAGTACCAGGTATTTTTTATAGGTATAATAGGTACCAGGTATATACCAGGTACAGCTACGAACATAGATGTCGGGAGACAGGACTTTCAACCCTTGACAGACAGCAGATTTGCCTTGACATGCCGTGACTGGCACCAAACTACTAGGTTTTAGTGCGGAACACTTCGGCCCTACACCCTTGACAGCGCATGTTTTGCCTTGCTTGACATGTCTCCTGACATCTTTGGCTACGAATATGCGTCAGCACGTATTTAAGACAACACACACCTCCGAATATACAGCACCAGGAATGATACAGCAGCAGCAGTATTACTCGTGCGAGCTGGATTTGAGCCCACCTGCTCCATTGAACAAGGCAGCCGGCCTGTCTGTTGCTTGTTGCAGCTATATATATGTGTGTGTTCATATTATACGTATACGAGTGTAGGACAGGAGGTCAACACGCTACGATGTACTGGTACCTGGTACATAACAAGAGACTACTGGTACACGAGAGCACAGACAGGCACACAGCAGATGGATGCATGTACAAGTAGTAGTTGCGATCACAGGTGATTCGAAAAGTCCATTCGAAAAACAAAATTATTCCACAGCTAGTCGGTCGCCCCGATGGTCTAGAGGTAACCTCGAACGCTTCTGAACGTTGATGTCTGGAGTTCGAATCTCACGTGGGTCGGACTTTTGAGTTTATTTGCAAAAATAAATAAAAAACGGAATCAACTGCTGAGAGCGCCAATTAATAGTAGCGTGGGTAGGCACAATTCGATGCGAGTCGACGAGGGAAGGAAAGGCTGAAGTCTTCTCGCGATAAAAATGCAAGGCAAGAACCGTAGTGGGGGAGGAGGGAGAGGAGCCTACTTTGTGACCCCGGATCTGAGTTACGACTAGGGAGGAGAGAGAAAGGAAGGGCGAAGATAATAAATGGGAAGGACTTAAAAAAAAAAAAAAAAAAAAAAGTGTTCGGACTACAGCAGTACACAGCAGTGTAGCAGTAGTAGCAGTAGGTAGTACCCAGTACGGCCAGTACCAACCAGGGAACAACAGCAGTAAAATTCTCTCGATATATACTCGTACCTGGTACGAGTATATACTGCTGTAACTCCACCCAGGAAGAGAGATACAGCACATCAGCAGTGCCATTGTTGTATATTATCTAGAGTCAGTCTATATGAGACGAACTCAATGACAGGGGAGGGTCGACCCGCCCCCCCGTTTGCTCTTTGTCTGCCTGCTGCTGCTGCTGCTGCTGCTATGCGCTGTGCCTCACCTGGCGCGAAGAGGGTTCCTTTCGACCTTGCATCTCGCCGCCGTCAGCAGCAGCGCTTCCAGCTTCAAAAGTCACAGTGGGCGCCTTCTTGTCAGCATCTCCTGGTGGTCCGGCCGCCGTTGCCTCGGAGGGCGCCGCAGGGACAGGAGCACCCGCCGAGTTCGTTTCGGCCCCGGGTGGCTTCGTCATTGCCGACTGCAGTTCGACGGATCAAAGGTCAAAGGTCGAAGGAACAGAGCGAAAGTATGGTCAACTCCTCCTGCTGTATACGTACGTACACCCCACCCCGTACACACAACAATACTATCCGGCGGGTACTGCAGCATAGCCACAAATAATTATTTGCCTTCATTAAAGCTTGCGCTCTGCGAGGAACACACAGCAGCACACGCCGGTGTGAGGAGAGGGGGTTGCAGCAGGTCTATTTCCGATTGGCGCATCAGGCCCGCTGAGCTGTATGTATTCTCTCGGACTCTTCGTCTACTGCTGTCTGTACGTGAGCCTAACAAAGAGAGGGTGGACTTGGAGGCTCACACAGAATAAAGAACAGAACCACAGCGCGCTCGTAAGCCTGGCTACGAGAAAAACAAACATACACACACCCGTACCCGGTACAGCGCGCACCTCCAAAGTCTTCTGTGTCTGTGCACGAGGTCAACGCAGGGGGCAGAAAGCACGTCCGCTCAGCACACAGGATGCAGTGTCTCTTTCCCTTCAGAATGTCTCCCAGCTATGAGAGAGGCAGCATGTTCTGTCTGCTAACACATAAATAAAAGTTCTGTTTCCTTCATAAAAACGTACATATCATCCGGATGAATTTTGGTTCTGGTTCTCATATTGGTTCTCATCGTTCATTGGCCAAGATATTCCAAAGTTCTGATTGTTTACTGTTATTACTGGTTTATACACTCGTACTCGTATTCGATTAGTTTCGGGGCTCGGCGTTCGGGCAATAGGTCCCGCCGCTCCCAATTTGTGTCCAGCTTCCAGACCACAGTTTCCAGCAAGTCAGGCAATTTTTTCTGATCACGTAGTTTCAGGCAGCAGGATCCTATTGGTGATGACCCACAAAACACAAAAATTTGGTGGGTCATCACCCATAGGCAGGATCCAGCACACCAACCAGGTTATTACGTAGATTCTCCTTGGTGCCTGGTGCCTGGTGTATCTTGTAGTTGTTGTTGTTGACCCTATATACGTGGTTTACTGGGTTTGTTGTTGTTGACCCTATATACGTGGTTTACTAGTCTGGGATTTATTCAACCCTGTGAGAGAGCGTGGAAAATTGACGATGCAAATTCACGATAGATACAAGTTGACGCTTTTGCAGCAAAACGGCCGATCTCAAAATGCGTGATTGGTGATTGTGGGAGATGATACGTGTGCAACATATACCTACATAGTAGAATATCGGTATCCGAAAGGAGGAGCCGTATCACACGGGCGCAATACGATGATGATGATCGTACATATCCACCCACCCGTATTACTGCTCGTAGACCGTTGATAAAAATACCAAATCAGGGGAGCACGAGAAGGAACACAGAACAAATCGAACGCCACCCCCCCCAGACACAGAGAGCGGGGGGGGGGGGGGGGGGG
>MEHQ01002323.1:1169846-1189542 GCA_008828725.1 Saccharina japonica
GGGGGGGGGGGGGGGGGGGGGGGGGGGGGGGGGGGGGGGGGGGGGGTACTCATTTTTGTTGCATGCCTTACGAGTCATTTGACCATTGACCACGCATCCCTTTCGAGATGGAGCAACACAGAGGGGAGGGGGGGGGTATACCAAAACAAAGAGGACGAAAAAAAAAACTCGAAAATATGTAATCACATTTTGTTATCGATTCGTGCAGAAATCTCAACGCTCTCAATCTGATTTGTTTTATATTACCGTCTTGACCGTTTTTTGGATTGTGAGATTCGGATCCGCGTGCGCCCCTACAGTAGTGATGACACAATAACCTAATTATATTTGTTTTGCTCGCTATCTCGGGGTCCCAAACGGGCAGGTGTGCTTACTGTCTGTGGTCCTCTTGTTTTCATGTTTATTTTATGAAAACTACAAAAAAAATGCGTTGTCTCATGGATGGTAGTCTCCTCATGGATGTGATCTCGAGAGCACGGCTTTAGCCCCCCCGCTCTCGTTCACTCCTCTCAACTCCTCTGTTCTCTGCCCTCTTTCATCAATCAATATACCGCCCTTGGGCCTTACCATCATCGATGATCATGGATGGGTCTACAATGAATCATCATTGACATCACCTGGCAGTGATCTATACTACTACTACTACTACTACTACTACTACTACTACTACTACTGCTACTACTGCTACTACTGCTACTACTGCTACTACTGCTACTACTGCTACTACTGCTACTACTGCTACTACTGCTACTACTGCTACTACTGCTACTACTGCTACTACTGCTACTACTGCTACTACTGCTACTACTGCTACTACTGCTACTACTGCTACTACTGCTACTACTGCTACTACTGCTACTACTGCTACTACTGCTACTACTGCTACTACTGCTACTACTGCTACTACTGCTACTACTGCTACTACTGCTACTACTGCTACTACTGCTACTACTGCTACTACTGCTACTACTGCTACTACTGCTACTACTGCTACTACTGCTACTACTGCTACTACTGCTACTACTGCTACTACTGCTACTACTGCTACTACTGCTACTACTGCTACTACTGCTACTACTGCTACTACTGCTACTACTGCTACTACTGCTACTACTGCTACTACTGCTACTACTGCTACTACTGCTACTACTGCTACTACTGCTACTACTGCTACTACTGCTACTACTGCTACTACTGCTACTACTGCTACTACTGCTACTACTGCTACTACTACTACTACTACTACTACTACTACTACTACTACTACTACTACTACTACTACTACTACTACTACTACTACTACTACTACTACTACTACTACGTACGGTAGTTGTTGTAAAAAAGCGCTGTTTGAATAAAAAAACAACAGCTATATACGTACGTACGTACGTTTATATCGAAGTTTTCCTCGAAACTTATCTTTTCAAGCTATGTATGTTGGTATGTTGTGTGATACTTCGATCGCCCGCACTGCGGATCGCCCGTACTGCGGGGTGTTATGTATGTATAGCATACGGCGTGCGATTAATACGCCGCGCTTTTGGTCATGGCCGCCGCCTCTGACACCGCAACTACACAGCAGTCCTGTCTCTGAAGTTTGAAGTTTCCATCCTCGTTCACAAAGATCTTGACCTGTTCCGCGAAAAAGGTCGCGGGAGATAACGTCGTCCCTCCAATTATTTGTATGAGGTAGACATACCACACCGCACGCACGCGGTACTATTAATAGGTTAGGGTCGGTCTGGCGCTATAATACATATGTACGGCTGCCCAAACGGCAGGCCATCGTGGGGGGCTCGTCCATCATCGTACTTTTGTATGAACGACAAAATACGCGAGGGCGTGCGGGTTTCCTACATGATGCAGCAGAGGTTTCCCGCCAATACCTTCACGCCGCAAGGCAGTTGACATCTATAATTGAAACACGGGTACTGACTGAAACTCTAAAAAGCCATCCGGGATTTCTGTCAGGGCCGCTGAACCCCCCCCGGATTATCCCAGACTGTTCGATTTTCCAGCGTAAATAGTCACGTACCTGGTACCTGGTTCCAGGGTATGTATTAACCGATCAGTCAGGCGGAGTCATTTTTATGCTTTTGTCATCAGTGTTACTCTCCCTCTCAATTTGTTTTAACGCTCGGTGACCTGCTTGGCAAGCCACGGTCACAGCACCGGTGTCGCTCTCTCCCCCCCCGCCCAGTGGCTCAGACGTTAGCTTCTTATCGCACATCCGACCAATGAAACATCCCAATGGGAGGTGCTATTACGCCAGTGGACAGACCCCTACATATACCCCGGGTCACAATGCCGAGAACCGTACCATACAGTGAGGCCGCATGGACAAGCTGAATTGTCATTACAACGCTGACTCGGCAATGCGATATTTTCAGTCAATACTTGATATGTTTCAGCTTGAACAAATGTCCTCAGTTTCTACGGTTTGTAATGGCTTTAAGCTTGACAACGTGTCCTCAGAGTCATCGTCGAGATGGTGTTTGACACTTTATCCTCAATGTCAAAGTGGTGACGATGTTTAGCTTGACAACGTGTCCGTAGTGCCAACGTGATGATGGCTTTCAGGTTGAAAACGTGTGCTCAAATGTGTGCTCAATGTCAACGTTATTTTGCTTTTCAGGTTGAGAACATGTCCTCAGTGTCAAACGTTGTGATGACTTTTAGCCTGACACTTTGTCTTCAAAGCCAAAGTCGTGACAATTCCCACCTTGACAACTTGTCCTCAATGTCAACGGTGTGATGACCTTCAGGTTGACGTCGTGTTCGTAATGCAACATGGTGTGGTTCACGACATTGTGACTTTAGGGGGAGGCGGGGGGGGAGGGGGTGTCCACCCGAGAACAAAATATCACCACGCGCACGTTTTGCTGACGCTTTTTAAACGTCACCTACCCTTGCGCATGACACGTCTCGAGGCCACTCCATCTTCGCGCATAGCATCTCGAGAGTTTCTGACGGATTGCCGCTCACGGTATGGTGGGGTTGGAACCAATTTTCCGTTACGGTAGGCGACGTTCCTCGCGAAAATGATGCCTTGGCCACCTCTTCGATCGGTCTCGACTAAGCGTTTGGTACTACGTTGTGGAAATCCCGATTAGGTGGCGTGCTTGATTGAAAAAAGAGCTGTTTCTACATACACAGCAGTAGCACTTAGTGTTGTATTTTCGTTGAGCAAAACCAGTGTTGTTTTGATCGGACGTGGTACTCCTATGCCACTACGCCTAGCCGTTGTCCTTCGCCCACCGCTCTGTAGCTGCCGATCGCCGCGAAACATGGGTGTGCCAAGACGAGCCCTGATGGTCTGAACTGTCGTTGCTGATTTGCGTTCCAGCCACGCACCAATCGATACTGCGTTCGACCCAAACCGCCGGTTGGTATTATAGTACTACAGTACACAGGACTACACAGCCAAACCTTAATAGTAGTGGTCGGGCCGCGGATACTGTCGGGCCATGATTTTTCCCTTGGTGACCCCCTAGCCGAGTTTGAGCAACCTGAAAGTTAGACCTCGCACGGTAACCATGTGCCACAGTCCACGGTTTGCTGCCGTTCAAGTAGCGAACCCATCATCCGAAAATCTTTGCGGTATACACACCAATAATTTATAACTCGGTTCAAAATCGACCGCCCTTGCACAGCTGCACGTACGCGCGGCTGGAGGCTGGAGTGTCGCAGGCAACTTCCTTACAGGTACCCGCGGCGCGCACTGGACTCGAATCACCGCGCTTGTTAATCCAACTTTCATTCAAGACCGTGCAGCAGCCGTTTTAGACCTTAGACCTATATATAGACCCCAAGGATCGTGCCTTTTTTTTGTTTTTTGTTTTTCACTTTTTGCCAAAGGGACCCAGCAAGTAAGCACACAGCTGCCGGATCAATACACCCCTTGTCACCGAAAAGAAGGACCTTTATCCTTGTGCCCGACCATTCCGAGCGTTGAAGCCGTTTTTTCCCGGAGTATACGTAACTACTTGACGACTATATCACCGAGGGGCCCGTCGCCAACCTCGATTTCGGGGGTCAACCACGTACCGTTACACCCTCTACGAGAATTCAATCAATGGTAGGAAATTATCTTTACCTTTCAAGAGCTACACGGTGGGACATGTGCGCTACTCTTCGAGCCATGATACCTACAAGTCCAACAGCCCTGGCCCATATCCGACCTTGAGTACACACATCGATGCGGCAGGGGGCGACCGAAACCATCACGTCGCCGACAATCATTGAGAACATTATTATTCAAAACCCCCGACCAGATAGGGTCCACAGATCCAGACAATAATGCTATTGTATAGTATCGTTCAGAGTCTGCAACGTCCCCATGGGTGCTCATCGACATAAAGCATGTCAGGTACACGGTTTGGCCGTGCTGCTGCTGATCTTCTCGAATTGATTCCGTGGATGATTGTGCGTTTTTATGTCACGGGGGGTTGCTCTAAGTCTACCGCTAGCGTGTTCGTAACTCCTCGAGCGGCAGGTCTTCCGTCCAACATTACGCCCAGTTGATCGTAGTTTCCAAGTATGGATGCCCTGATTCCCCCACGGCCGGATGCTATGCTTTAAGGTCGTTGCATTAGAGGACAGAACGAGAGAGATAGAGAGCGGAGAGAGAGCGGAGTGCTCGAGTTATCCGGCACGAGGGGAAATTCCGTATTAAGGCCTGCGAATATATACGCAACCCTCTATAACTTTCGTAAACGTCGCTGCTGTAAACGATCCAAACGAACACCCTCAATGGCTCTTGACAGCAGTGACAAGACCGAAATGACATTCAACACAAGATATGACCTAACAGCCAACAACAGTCCCGCAGGAGGAAACCCGGCCACCGGATCAAAACCCCTGTATAACTCATATACCGACGCGTCCTACGATAGAGGTAGCACTTTTTGGCTGAAAAGGTTTCTGAATAAAATTGCTCCTTAACCCAAAATCGGCAGTCTTTCTTTCTTGTGTTCCAATAATTTTCGTTGTATACTTGGGCCATGGGATTGTTCATCCGGTAGAACCTTTATTTTCCTCCAAAATCACTTTTTGGGTGAGGTATAGAGCTCGTCAAGTGGCCACCCTTATGAGGCAAAAACATGGTGCACCTCTACCGTAGCATGCGTCTACCCCAAACCATTGCAGTTGAAATAACGGCCGCGTTCCAAACGATCGCCATGGCCAGAAAATCAAATGCTAAGTTGTGACCTACTCACCCATGCCCCTCAAAGTAGCGCGGGGTGGCGGCTTGACAAATCATTCCTTGCCATCACTCAAACACGATACATCGAATAATGCTCATACTCCGTTCACCCTCCAACAGCAGATTCAACAAGAACCTACAGTGAGACGTAAAAGGGGTCACAGCAAGGGATTTCGTCAATATACCCGCGTTCTGCTCTTTCGAAGCTACAAACTGATCGTCGATCGTCTTCGCCCGAAGAAACTCTCTAACGCACATCAATGTGCTTGCTCCGCGCAGAACGAAGAGGGTTCTCAGCCAATGCTATTGCCCCTTGATTATCCTCAAAAACCCAGACACATGATCCGCTTAGCTCTGGGAAAATAAACGATAACACTGCGCCCGTAAACAAACCTTCTTCATCGCTTCACCCAGGGCGACGTACTCTGCCTCTGGTGTAAGTAACTTAACACACCTCTGCGCACCACTGCATCACTATAGGCAGTCAAGTCAAGTCCCGAACCCCGCACAAACGTCAGTCCCATACCCCTGGTCCCGTGAAGGTATGCCGTGATATTTATGACTGCCTTCCAGTGCCTCTCCGTAGGGTTGTGAGAGTGGCGTGCCACAGCACGCATAGAGTTGGAGATGCCCGGCCTCGTCATGGTCGACAGCCACATCAAACTGCCTACATCTTCCCTGTACGTCCAGTCTCCACCAGGCTTGCCTTCCTCTCTTGGACCTAGTTCCACACCGGGGGTCGGGGAATGTCAGAAGACGAGTTCGCGCCAAAACGAGTTCATATGCTCTCCATAGGCACCTTCTGCGTACTCTACAATGTCCCCAATCCCCAGCCACGTTCAAGAGCACAACCAGTGCACCAAGTCAGTTCGCCGGGGTTGCTAGTGGGAAACTTCGTAACTAATGCGGCATGGAATTTTCTGGATATCTCGTCCAATACTGCAACCATGATCAGTACTACCTTGCCGTCCACAACCATGCGGATTACACACGGATCAGTCCTACACTGCTCCATACCGTACTCTACCACGGTCTCTACGACCAGTAATCCGTCCCACTGCCATCCGATTCGCTTCAGACCATACAACGATCGGTCCAGGCAAACGATTTTGCCAGACATGTCACTACACCCACCGGGTAGTTTCATGTATATCTAGGCGTCGAGTTTCGAACGAACAAAAATATTTGTGCGACGTCTAAAAGGGAAAAAAAGCGGACCGTGTTCATTAGCAACAACCGCCATAATTGTAACTGACGCTGACGAGGGAGTTGGTGCGAGGGATTCAAAGTAATCTACATCCTGCACCTGGTTCAACCCCTTAGCCACAAGTCTAGCCTTTGTCTTTACTATCAGGCCATCCTTGTCCGTCTTGTAGGTAAACATTCACTTCGTACCTACAGGTTTCCGGCCGTGTGGCGGTGTTGCGGCTTCGTACGTACCGATCGTTTTGTGATCGTCCAACTCAATCTTCATGGCCTCTTGCCACGCCGCTTTGTATTCGGAGCGCTCAACATCTGCTACGGACTGCGGGGGTGGTTCCACCTCTTCCGGGAAATCACTCGGCATGCGCACGTTTAACTCCCCTTTGCTCTCCGCAAAAGGTCCTCCAGCCACCAGGACCAGCGCGTCCTCCGTCGTCGAAGATTTACTCCCCAGCATAATCCTAGACTTCGTCTTCTCGAACGCTGCCGCATGTAGCGCGTCCTCGACCTCAGGCTTCATCCTTATCTGGCGTTCAGCAGGTTCACTCCTATAAGCGTTGGCCCTGACCCCGGGTCCGGCCCCTTACTGTCGCGGAGAGCTGTCCCCAGCTGCTGAGCTTGTGTGCTTCCCTCCCCGACAAGACTGCGGGTGGGTCCTCACCGTTCCCTTGGTCGGCATCGGAGGCTGATGCTTCGCCTGGGTCGCTTTCGGCTCTCCCTGCTGGGGCCAAGGAGGCGTCCACCACGCCCCCTTGACACCACCCCACCGTCTCGGCTGTCTCGTCTCCGGAATCGTCGGCGGCAGGTGCCTGCTGCGCGCTCTCCTCCAAAAACGCGTCCAGGCCGAACCCGCACGTCAACTCGAGGCCGTTTAGGCGAGCCATACCATCGTCCATCTCATCCACCACCCCCCCACCACCTCGAGCCGACGTGCTTTCGTCGTCTGCCTCGCCCCCCCCCTCTTCCATAGGCAGGGAGTCACTCGTTTGGGCAGGTACCACCGCGCTGCCACGTAATTTTGCGCGCGATCAGGACAGCATGGTGTCTAGGCAGCACTCGTACAGAGTCTGGGGGGTAGTTTAGTGCAGGGCCAAGGTAAATACACTCCTGTGCTTTCGCCTGGGACTTGTTCTCCCTCTTCCCTTTGCAGTAGCCAGGCTTGAGGAAATGTAGGAGTATTACCGCGGGGGGGGGGGGTAATATACCACATCTCGTATGGCGACTTGCTCTCGGGATTAGCGGTGGTTGCTGTGCGGTTCAAAGCATCACACGCCCAGTGCGACGCTTCAGCTCACAACGACTCAGTTGCCGGTAATTGCGCGGAAGGATACAAATCACGAGCCAGGATCCGGCCCACCATGGCGGCCGTCTCGATTAAGCCTAGCCCACGCTCGGCTACCCCATTTAATTGGGGACTGTCGGCCGTCGTGAATTCCTGCTTGATACCTCGTGATCTACACAGGTCGCCAAACATCTCCGCGCGGAATTCACAACCCCCGTCCGATCGCACGATGCCCCCTTTCGAAGGGACATCGTCTGCGCGAGTATCCGCGAGGAACTGCTCGAACAATTCCGCGGCTTCCGACTTGTGGCATATAAAAATCATCCACTTATACCGTGAAAAGGCATTGTGCACAATGAGAGTGTATCGCTTCCTGCCGAGAGACTCTACCACCTCGGGAGCACTCAAATCCACAAACGCCCTCCCGAGCTTCTTACCTGCTCGTGTGTGCGTGGACTGCTTGATGCTCTTGCCAAGCCCCTTCGCCATGGAGCACCCCCTGCATTCCAGCAGGTTTCCCTCGATGACAATTCCTTGCTGCTCCGTGGTCTTGCGGAGTAAAACCTCGTGGGAGTGTTCAGCCGCGCAGTGGTAGCCATTGATGTCAATTGCGGACTTATCAGGCAGTTGCGCTGGGGCGAGTACAGCACAGCCATTCCCACGCTACTGTTGTCGACCCGATAGCCGTAAAGGCTGTACAGGGTCACACTCAACGGAAACGCGATCGAACGTTCTAACTTGAGCCGGACTACAATCCCCGATGGGCGCCCTTCAAAAGTGTGGCCGTTTTGGACGAGAGTGGGCAGAAATGCTAAGTGATAGCGGAAGCCTAGCACGTGCGCAGCGTTAGTCAGCAGCACTTCCACGAGAGCGTTTCCGGACCGAACGACAAAGCGAATATCACCGTATCCTTCGATTGAGCGAGTTGGACCATCGGCGATGCATAGTTTCAAGTAGCGTTCTCTGTAGTTGGTCATGCAATCTGCTGAGGGCATTATGTGGATAGACGCTCCACTATCGCAAATCGAGGCCTCGTCTCCTACCTGCCAAGCCTACTCTTCTTCTCCCATTTGCCCAAACCGCCACTGCACTCGCCTGTCTTTTCGGTTTTGAAAGCTGAGGCCTGGGCCGACCCATCACAGTCGTCGTCCGTCGCCCCAACCCCCCTTCATACCGCCAGCATAGCGTCTTCTTTCGACGGAGGGCAGGCATCAGTAGTGTGCCCTAGTCCGTTGCACCGGCTGCATATATTCTCCTTAGACGTGGGGCAGACATCGGCAGCGTGCCCCCGTCCTCGGCATCGGCTGCATATCTTCCCCGTGCAATCGGGACTAATATGGCCCTTCTTGCCACAACTGTAGCACTTCACCTCGGGGTACTATCTTCGGCGCTTCTCCCATCGCCACCGGCGGCCGCGGCCGAGCCACCACCGACCTCGTTGGTGCCCCTACCGCCTCTTCCGTGCTTCCCCTGCTTTCCGCCTTTTCCTTTGCCGCCGTCTCCACCTCTTCCGCGGCGTCCGCCGCCGCCACCACCGCCGGCGTACATAGCATGGCCAGCATGGCCAGCATTGGGTCATTTTGTCCTTTTCCCAGAAAGTCGATGGTGCCGCTCTCGAACAGCCTTGGTGATGCCATCGCGGCCGATACCACCACGAGATGCCAGGTTCCGTGATTCCACCTCGTACGCAGCAGGCAGAGCGTTGATGGAGATGGTGTACAGCACGTAGGCGCCAAGTGTCAGGCCTGCTGTAAGCATCTCAGCGGCATGATCCTCGATCCTACCCCATTCCTCTAGGGGGTTGCTCCCCGGCGCCATCCTAGAACTATTATGTCCTCGAGGTAGGTCGGATTTCCCCCCCGTAGTTCGAGGGCTGTACCACGCAAGGAGAGCGTCCCACGCTCCCCTCGGCGAGGTACACCTGTGCAGTATACTCTTATCGCTCTTGCTCTTGAGAGCCGTCGACAGGAAACTCCACGCCAGTGTATGTATGTGTACACTTTCGCGGCTATACCCCTTTGCGACAAGTACCGAGTTTTCAGTGTCTAATTCCCCTACGGGAATGTACTGCGGTGGATCTGACACGAAAACAGTCAAGAACCCTACCAGGTACTCCTTTGGCGTGATACCTAGCGTCCTTTGTCCACGTGCTAACGCCAGGTTTCAGGCCACTAAACAATGGTACAGCGTTATGCTTGAAGGCCAAATGGCGAGAGAGAGAGATCAAAACCACTACCCAACTCACCGCCTGGGAAGGCATCCATTCGCCAGATCTCCTTCGCTGGTCTGGCTGGCCCCTGGCTGAGCCCACCTCGACAGGAACAGCAACCCTATCTCCGTCCCGTCGCTCCTAAATTACGCGACGCACCCTCAATTAAAGTTGTCTTTCTTCCTGCTGCTGTATATCGCCTGCCACGCCTACAGCAGCAGCATACGTTTCTCGTGCAGCAGAGGGTACAACCTCTAGTGGGCTGTCCCCTACAGTAGCGCTGCTCCCAGCACTGCTGGATTCAGATCGGCGTTTGTTCCTCATGAACCCGGCCATCATGTCTTTCATGGCATGCATTATTGGCGCTTGCTGCTGCTCCAACGCCCGCTGAACGTCTTGTCCCAGCTGGCGAATCTCATTTTTGGTGAGGTCTTGATCCTCCTGGGCTGACCCTTTGGAAGACATCCTTGACTTCCTGTTCCGGGCCTGTTACCTTCAGGCTGTTGACAAGCCTGGGTGCCCTGACTGCCCCGCAGTCGGACGAGAGGCTTTAAGGTCGTTGCATTAGAGAACATAACGAGAGAGAGCGGAGAGAGAGAGTGGAGTGCTCGAGTTCTCCTCCCGCACCCGGAGGCAAAATTCCATGATAACGCCTGCGAATATATACGCAACCCTCTACAACTTTTGTAACCGTCGCTTCTGTAACGATCCAAACGAACACCACAGTTAGTTGCTGGGGGCACGCTCACGCGGGTAGTATCTCGTGCAAGCAGCCTGCAAGGCATTTGCGACCCCTGCATGTGGGAAAAAAGTTGCGCGCCGCTGAATTTCGTCCGGTGCTTCGACCCAAACAATTTACCAACATAAACCATGCCATACTTTTCCAAGCTACAGTACCCGTGAAGTGCTCGTTAGAAGTGACTACCTGTTGGGCTATTACCAACTTGTTCGCAGGAGTAATACGCCATTCGTTCAAGTTTTCAAGAGGTGTGGAAGAAAGGATGTCGTGTTCTGCCATCTGTGCTAACAAATCATTTTGGGACTTGACGGCATGCCTTAACCGGATACAAAAAGTTGAAACTTAGTGACGTAGGACGGTTACAGCATCGGTCTCACAAACCAACCTATTCATACTCGTAGGCTGCCAAAGTAAAGTAGGCGTTGAACCCGAGCTACAATGCAAGAACATCCCGAACATATATACGCTGCATGATGCTATGGTAGTCGTACTGCTGCGCGCTCTCGCTGTGGACAATGGGGTTGATAACATGATCAGGCCGCACCACCTGGCATAGTTTAAGTGTCTACACTGTTATCAACGCAAGCCTCTACTAGGAAAGAGCTCTAAGGTGTCGCTAGGGCATACATTAGTCGTGGTATGATACTGCTGCACGCTCTTACTTGACGGTTGGTAACACGATAAGGCCGCACCACCTGGCACACTTTTGGTCTCTACACCTGGGGTCCTTTGCGGGTAGGGACCTAATAGCATCGGTCTCTCCGCGGAACTTTTCCCTATTCCAGTCGTGCGTTCGTCGCTTGTGTAGATGTTAACATTGTTATCATTTATAACTAGTGGTACGGCCACGCCTCCGCCCGTGGCGCTAGCTCTGCATTTACCATACATAGTATATGTAGTGCCTGGTATGGTAATACTCGTATGCTGTGATGTACCACTCTGAACGGAAGTGCAAGGGCCATCGTGTGGGCTGGTATCGACCCGGGGCGTGTCCGTTTTTGTCCCCGGGTTGTTAGAGTTGTAGGTGTATGGAAGGATTTATGACCCGGAGATGGGACCTTATCATCCCGGGGTGCGACGGAACCTCGACCATGACCCCCAGCCACAACAGCAAGCAGCCAGTGGAGTTGGGGTTTCCACACATTGCGGGGTGGCATCGACCCATCAGGGGGTGTCCGTTTTCGTCCTCGGGATGTTGGAGTTGTAGATGTATGGAAGGATTTCTGATCCGGGGATGGAACCTTATCGTCCCCGGGTGCGGGGAGCCTCAACGTCGCCCCGAGGGGCAGTTCTCGCCGCGTGCTGGCTCCATGATCCCCAGTCAAGCAGCAATCAGTCGATGGGGGAAGGGTTTCCACACCTTTCCGGGCGGTATCCAACCGGGTGGACCCCGTTTTGGTCCCCGAGTTGTTGGAGTTATAGATTTGAGGAAGGAGGTATGATTAGGGGATGGGACCTGATCGTCCCCGAGTGCGGCAAGACCCCGACGTTGTTCCTGGGGGCACTTCTCGTCGCGCGCTGGCTCTATGAGCCCCAGCCAACTATGATTCAGTCGATGAGGGTGGGGTTTCTACACATTGCGGGGCGATATCGACTCGAGAGATATCCGTCTTTGTCCTCGGGTTGTTGGAGTTGTAGATGTATTGAAGGAATTCCGACACGGGGATGTGAAATCATCCCTTGGTGCGGCGGGACCTCGACGTTGTCCCTGGGGGCAGTTCACCCCGCGCGCTGGCTCTATGAGCCCCAGCGACAACATAAATCAGCCAGAGTGGGGTTGGGGTTTCCACACCTTGCGGGACGGTATCGACCCAGCGGATGTCCGTCTTCGTCCCCGGATTATTGGAGTTGTAAATGTTTGGAAGGATTTCTGATCTGGGGATGGAATATTATCGTCCCTGGGTGCGGGAGACCTCAGCGTCGTCCCGAGGGGCAATTCTCGCCGCGTACTGGCTCCATGAGCCCCAGCCAATCAGTAATCAGTCGATGGGGGAAGATTTTCCACGCCTTGCGGGGCGGTATTGACCTGGGTGGACCCCGTTTTGGTCCCCGGGTTGTTGGAGTTGTAGATTTGTGGAAGGATATATGATTAGGAGATGGGACCTTATCGTCCCCGGGTGAGTCAAAACCTCGACGTTGCCCCGGGGGGCAATTTCCGCTTCGGGCTTGCTCTATGAACCCCAGGCAACCATGAATCAGCCGATGAGGGTGAGGTTTCTACACCTTGGGGGCGGTATCGACCCAGGGGATGTCCGTCTTCGTCCCCGGATTGTTGGAGTTGGATACGTACGGAAGGATTTCTGATTCTGGGATGGAACCTTATCGTCCCCGGGTGCGTGGGACCTCAGCGTCGTCCCGAGGGGCAATTCTCGCCGCGTACTGACTCCATGAGCCCCAGCCAATCAGCAATCAGTCGATGGGGGAAGGGTTTCCACACCTTGCGGGGCGGTATCGACCCGGGTGAACCCCGTTTTCGTCCCCGAGTTGTTGGAGCTGTAGATGTGTGGAAGGATTTATGATTTGGGGATGGGACCATATCGTCCCCGGGTCGCGCTGGCTCCATGAGCCAATCAGTGATCAGCCGGTGGGGGTGGGGTTTCCACAACGTGCGGGGCGGTGTCGGCTCGGGGGATCGCCGTTTCAGTCCCGGTAGGTCGGAGTTGTATGGATATGGAGGGATTTATGATTCGGCGATGGGCCCCTATCATCCCCGGGTATGGCGAAACCTCCATGGCTCTACTCAGCACCAATCGCCTAGAAAGAGCCACAGGTCTCTGGCATGGATTTGGCCAACCAATCAGCTACCGTAATTGTAAGTCAAATTTTCAAGTCAGCAGCTAGGCTGGCTGGATGGCTGTCAGAACTGCCTCGGGATTGTGCCACGTCCACGACTGTCGGCAATCGGCAATGTTCAGCACGCGACGGCCAGGACTCGGCTCGACCTGAGACGCAGTGTTCTTTTTATTGGTTCTTGCACTTCCTCTACCGATGCCGGAAAGCGGAACTGATTCGCTCCGGACCGCGAGACTCGCGAGACCACGACGAAAGTCGCTTCTGCTGCTGCTGTGCTGCTATTCTCACGTACACTATAATTCCGCCGCGTTGCAGTTGACAGGAATTTGTATGGCTTGCCGGCAATGCTCAGCGCGCGACGGCCAGAACTCGGCGGGGCATGAGGCCCGGTGTTCCACTGGTTGTGGCACCCAGCCTCTCTACCCATCAGGCAAGGCGGTGCTGAAGCACGCTGGGTCGCCAGACCATGATTCCAGACAGACTAATAACATTTAGTAAGACTAGCGGTACGGCCACGGCTCCGCCCGTGGCGCTAGCCCTGCATTGCCCATAATAGTGTAAGTTCTTGGTAGGTACCTACAGTAGTACTCGCATTAATAGTGTGCTGTGGTGTGCCATTCTCAACCGAACAATTAGGACCACCATGCGGAGCGGTATCGATCCGGGGGAAGCCCGTTTTTATTGGAGGTGTACATGTATTAAAGGATATATGATTCGGAGATGGGGCTTTACCACCCCCGGGTGCGGCGGGACATCGACCATGAGCCCCAGCCAAAACGTAAATTGGCGGGTCGGGGTTTCCACACTTTGCGGGGCGAAACCGACCCGGGGGGTGTCCGTTTTCATCCTCGGGTTGTTGCAGTTGTAGAGGTACCCAAGTCTTTCTGATCCGGGGATGGGACATTATCATCCCCGGGTGCGGCGGGACCTCGCCGTTGCCCCGAGGGGAAACTCTCGCCACGCGCTGGCTCCATAAGAGCCAGGCAACCGATAATCAGCCCAAGGTGCCTCCAAGACGACACCATGGTGTCTCCATGGTGGGGTCAAAGGACCATGGCGGCGCCATGGTGCCACCATGGTGCTTCCATGGTGGACACGAACCACCATGGCGTCTCCATGGCGCCCCCGTGGCGCCGCCATGGTGGTCTCAAAGCGCGATGGTGTCGCCATGGTGTCTCCATAGTATCTCCATGGCGCCCCCGCGGTGCCTCCATGGTGGACTCAAAACACCATGGTGTCGCCAGGGCGTCTTCAGGATGCCTTCATAGTGGACTCGAAAGACCATGGCGCCATGGTGTCTCCGTGGTGTCTCCATAGCGCCACCTTGGGGGGCTCAGAGCGCCATGGCACCCCCATGGCAACTCCATGGTGCCTCCATGGTGGGGTCAAAGCACTATGGGGACACCATGGCGCCCCCATGGTACCCCCATTGTCGACTCAAAACACCATGGCGTCTCCGTGGCGACACCATGGTGCCAACATGGTGGTTTCAAAGCGCCATGCTGTCACCATGGTGTCTCGATGGCGCCGCCATGGTGGACTCTAAGCTCCATGGCGCCCCCATCGTGCCTCCATGGTGGACTCAAAACACCATAGTGTCGCCATGGCGTCTCCATGGTGCCTTCATCGTGGACTCGAAGCATTATGGCGACGCCATGGTGTCTCCATGGTGTTTCCATAGCGCCACCATGGGGGGCTCAAAGCACCATGACACCCCCTTGGTGCCTCCATGGGGCCACCATGGTGGGGTCAAAGCACCATGGGACACCATGGCGCCCATATGGTACCTCCATGGTCGACTCGAAGCACCATGTCGTCGCCATGGTGTCTTTATGGTGCCAAAATGGCACCGCCATGGTGGGGTCAAAACACTATGGTAACCATACGGTGCCTCCATGGCGCCACCATGGTGCCGCCATGGTGGTTTCAAAGCACCATGGTGTCGCCATAGTGTCTTCATGGTGTCTCTTTGGCGTCGCCATGGTGGTCTCAAAGCGACATGGTGCAGCCATGGTGGGCTCTAAGCTCCATGGTGCAATCATGGCGCCTCCATGGTGGGCTCAAAGCGCCACGGTATCGCCATATTGGCGGCATGGCCCCACCATGGTGCCGCCATGGTGGCTTCACACTGTAGGCCATGGTGTCTCCATGGTGTCACCACGGGGGACTCAAAGCGCCATGGTGCCGCCATGAGCACCCGCCATGGGGGGCTCTAAGCACCGTGGCACCCCCATGGTGACGCCATAGAGACGCCATGGAGACACCATGTCGATTGATGCGAAACCACGATGGTGTCAAAACAAACCGGTGCTTAAATAAGGTATATCATGTAGATCATCGGGCCATGGCGTCTCCATGGGCCCCTCATGGCGTCTCCATGGAAAGCACCATGGTGCGGCCATGGTCCCCATGGTACCTCCATGGTGAACTCGGAGCACCATGGTGTCGCCATGGTGTCCCTATGGCGTCTCCATGGTGGATCCAATGCACCATGGTGCCCCACCATGGTGGGTGCCATGGTGACGCCACATCGCTATGGTGACTCCATGGCGACTTCAAGGGGACTCCATGATGGCTCCATTACTCCATGGCGGGTCCATGGCGTGTCCATCGTGTCATCATGTTGGTACCATGGTGAGGCCATGTTGATTGACTACATGGCGACTCCATGGTGCTTCTATGGTAGCTTCAGTGGTCCGACGATGCACATTATCTACCTTCATTGAGCGTACATTTGTTTTGAGGTCGTGGTGGTTTGGCAGCAATCACGGAGGCACCACAGAGTTGCCACGGAGTCACGATGGAGACTACACGAAGCTGCCATGGCGGCCCATGGAGTCAACATGGCGTCACCATGGAGACACGGATAATATCCATCACCCGGGGGGGGGAGAGGAGGCCCAGACACCTTCCCCCCATGTTTCGTTTGCAGGCACATGATCGGTAAGCCCGAACGCCGCACACGAAGTCACGATCACCGTCGACATCATCCTCTCCAACGCTTCCGGTGATCGCGATACAATGCCCGCATCGCCAGTGTACAGCATTGCCCACAGCGTCTGGGCCTTCCCCCCCCCCCCGCTTCCGGCAGCGGGTTGCCGGCAGCCTTGACAGCCCGTGCCTTCCCCCTCTTCTCCCCCCCCTTCTCCTTATTTCGTTGGAGATGCACCATGCTGTCCATGATGGCTGCATCAACGATGGAGCGTTTCTCGGCCATGCACAGCACCGCCTGTAAAACACACGTTGAACAGCAATCAATCTACTTTCTTCGTGCTTCGTAGGCAAGCACTGATTGTCTGCATTTAATTCGTACAGGCCACCCGGATTGCTTTTGCCTCTTGCAAACAGTGTATAATATACTTCGTGTATCACAAAATACGTAGCTGCGGTACAGATTATTTGACCAGCAGCAGGAGGGTGTCGATTTGTCTCCGCGTTTCCCTTCGTATGTATGTATGCATGCATGCTACGTAGCATACAGTACCGCCCCTCTCGCAATAAACCTGAAATCGGGCTCAGACTGACTTTCTTATTCTGGGCGCGCGCGAAAGCACACTTCCTTATTATGCTGCGCTTTTTTATTTTGGTCGCCGAGAAGACGTTTTCCCCAATAATACTGTACAATGAGTGGTGGCTTGGGCCCAGGCCAGGCACAGGAAGGGGTCACTTTCTTACGGGTTATGCACTGACTAGGCTGAGAGCTTTCCAATTTTTTTCAATTTCTCAGGCTGACTTTCTTGTGAGTCCCTTTCTTATGAGCGGGCCGGTATTGACTGTACTGACTTGCGTGACTACTTGTTGTACTGATGCATAGATAGGTGGCCGGGACTCTCCATTTGCACATATTGTGGGCGTAAAAACAAACTTCATAATGGAGACGTTGAACAAGGCGTAGGTTTTTAGAGTGGTCTACATGAGGGTGACCGGAACAACAGTCTTTTTTCGACGACTCACATAAGAAATGGTCATCAGAGAGGAAAACAAACCGGAACGTTGTGATCACAGGACAATTTTACATCAGTATTAAAGAGAACCCCCCCCCCACGTTTTTTATTCCCATTTTTAGATCACTTGGTTTTAGAACCCCCCCCCCGTCCCTGTCCGGCCCGATACACAGGGGGGGTCTCTAAAACCAAGTGATCTACAAATGGAGAGAATTTTGAAAAAAAAAAAAACATACTTCTTCTAAATCGTCCTGTGATCACAGCGCGGGTTTTGTTTTCCATTCTGGCCATTTTGTATGTGTGGTGTCGAAAAAGGACTGTTCCGGGCGCCCTTGGGGAGGGGGGGGGGTACTTCATTTTCATGGATGGCCGTAGCCGTGTGATCATAGACCCTCGCATCCCTACAATGCCGGGTCGGAGCATATCGCGGGTTTTCACCGACCAGGCAGACATTGCTATTAATAGTACCAAGCTTTTGCGAAGCGCCGTGAGGTGTTGGGCGAGTCGCACGAAGGGTGAGCTGCATCCTACTCCGTAAGAAGCGCTTGTNTCGGTGGTGCGAGCTTCGTGGCGCGCATGTATGGGGAGAGGAGCCCCTGCCGAGGAGGGTGATGATGATGTTTGGGGAGATGGTCGGTGGTGCGAGCTTCGTGGCGCGCATGGATGGGGAGAGGAGCGCCTGCCGAGGAGGGCGATGATGATGTTTGGGGAGATGGTCGGTGGTAAGGGTTGCTCTTCCTTTGGACACGAGAGGGATTGGGTGGGGCGCCTCTAGGAGGAGAACCTCGTCGAGAAGTTCGTCGGCATCAAGCCCGCGAGGGTGGCGCGAGACAGCACAGAGAAGGACAGAAGGCCGACAGATATAGATGGTTTCGAGGGGTCGAGGACGGGGCCGAGGCGCACATACACGCGGAAATTGCGTGATGCGGACAAGAGCGATGCAGGAGAGCGTTATGTATTCGACGGCTGCAACTGCGACACGGACCATCGACCCCAATGCACCCAGGGGCGGGGGTAGGGACGGGTAGGGGGTCGGGTAGGGGGAGACGGGCGGGGGCGTAATGCCCAACCTCCTGACGACTGTGGGCATGGTCTTCATCGTCATGATGCGTGCCCTCTCAGTACCGTCGTGTAATATATAGTAGCTCGTATAGCGTAGCGCCGCCCGGACTCCCTCGCCTTTTCTCTATGCCTCCAGTGCCTGCTTTTCGCTTTCCCCCCTTTTTTTTTCTTTCTTTTTTTTTGTCTCCCCACTTCTCTTTTTCTTTCTTTTTTCTCTCGCTCTTTCTTGTGTGTTCCTGTTTTGCTCTTTTCGCTTCGCTTTCATTTCATTTCTTTTCCGTTTTTTGTTTTCAGTACGCGAGCCCCTTATACAATTCGTTAGCTAGGATCGTCCAAGGGGCGGGATGTTCACTTCTCGCATTGCTTTGCGAGCTAGGAAGCACTTCTTCCTGGTGGGATCAAGGTACGGGCGTAGACCCAACCCCCAACCCCCAACCCCCAACCCTAACCCTAACCCAAACCGGACCCAAAACGGACCAGAAACGGGCGAGAAACGCGGCTGCGCCGCTTTTGCATCTAGCGAGAAAATTGCGAGAACATTCCGAGCGCGGACAACAACAGTACCTGGTACGCATTTATTTGGTGCATACGTACGTACGTAGGCGTGCGTATGCGTACGAGCTCTTTCCTCTTGCGATCCGCGATTTGATGCGACAGAGTTGACCTCATTTTTAATTTGATTTTATTATCTGTTTCATTTTGTGGGTATTTGTTTCCCATTTAACCCTCATAGGACTGGAGTCCCGTTTTTGGGACAAATTAATTAGAATTAGATTCCTCCTACGGTTCATTGGTTTCCAGCGCCGACAACGCACCGACCATCTCATGTCGTACGCCAAGGCTCTCAAGAAGGCACAATGCGAGAGCGTTGAGACGACCATCCGCAAACGACGCCTCCTCTTTGCGGGGGGCGTACGGCGCACGACCAATGAGCGGCTGACCAGGCGGGTGATGTTTGGGACGATCGCCGGTGGGACGAACCCGGGGCCTGGCCGACCAGAAAAGAACTGGGCACAATGTCTAGCAGATGACCTCAGGGTTTTTCGAGCGACAGAGGGCTCCACAGAAAGCTCCCCTTTACTGTTCGGAGCAGAGACGGTACTATGGCCGAGGGCGGCAAAAAAGAGGGGGGTGTGGTATCGGGGGGTTGGCGAGGCGGCGGACCATTTCATGGCGAGGTGGCACAGGGCCGAAGCGGAGAGGAGCTGGCTACGGCATACAGCTGAGGACGCCAAGAGAGGCGACCAGGAGAGGGGGG